>JADRCD010096264.1:0-40987 GCA_019843815.1 Montemys delectorum | reverse complement strand
CGCCACAGGCACACACACACACTGGGGAGCTATGGACTGCATGTATATAAGTCCTAGTCCATCTAAGTTCTAGTTCTAGTCAGAGTGAGTGCCCATGCACAAAGTGAAAACTAGGCTTATATGGTATACAGAAAACAGGGCAAATGACAAAAGTCACATAGGCAGATAACAGTCACATCAAGGTCAGAAGATCACGTAGGCAAAGGATGGTTACATCAAGGTAGGTAAGATCAGGTATCCAGGTGTGAAGTGGGCAGAAGAGCAGGGTGCCCTCCCTCCTGGGGCTATTTTGGTATTCCCATGCTAATTCTCTGGGTCTGCTGGAGGCAAGCACCAGGAAGTTCCTGCTAATGCCCTTAAGTGAGGGAAGCCTTTTGATTATTCTCTAGTATGTAAAAGAGTTCTGTCTTCTGTGGGACTACTCTGAGAATTCTAACTATGTGGCTGACCTCTGTTGCTAAACTAACTCCTGGCTGATAAGGCAGATTCCTTGTGAGAAATTCCAAGCTAAGGACAGCTTGGAATTAAATTAGGATATATTGGAATGTTGTGCTGGCCAGGAAACAATGCCCAATCTTAGCCATTTACGAATCATTTCTTAGGGTACCTTTATGCCTAAATAAGAAGGCATGTTGACGATTGGAAAGACTAATCTGGAACATGTCTGCCAACGACTGTCTGAATACCCAGGAGGCACAAACTCTCTTTGAAGTCATAACGCCTCTTATCCTTAATCAGGCTTTTACACCCAATATTTCGGATTTTACTGGAGTAAACGAGTGGGCGTGGCAGAAGTAGATATTTATATATTCATTAAATAAATTAATATAGTTATTAAGTTGCTGTTAAATCTATTCATTACAGTTTATGAAGGATGTCATTGTGTTACCTATTTCTCATAATTTTTTCAAAGTTAATTAAAATATTATAATCATAACATGGTACTTTATACACCCAAAGAGAACAATGAGAACTTATTGCTACTCTTGTTTTCATAATTTTGTTTTGATAATTTCATACATGACAGCTGAGATACCCTAGACAACCGTCCAAAGCAAACAAATAAACAAAAGTTTAGAATTTATGCCCTGAAGAATGATTGTTCTATTTTGTATGAACTATAAGTATTTTAACTTCAAAAATGTTTTCTACAGTGCTTGGCATTTCAAGTATTTTTACATGTTATATGTGTGTGGCATATGTGTGACTGTATGCATGTATGCATATGTGTGGGTACAACTGTGTTAGCACACATGCCCCAGGTTGTCATGGGACCTCTTTACTTGCTTTCTACCTTACTTAGGGAGGCAGCACCTCTACCCTGGTGCCGAGCTCACTAGCCTCCTCTAGTAGCCAGCTTGCAGAATGAAATCTCACATTCCAAGTACTGGGATTGCAGATGGGCCACCACACCTGCTGGGATTTTACAGGTGTGTGATGGAGCTCGGATCTCCTGTCCTCATACTTGTACGGCAAGCATTTTATGCAGTGAGTTTTCTCCCCAGCCCCAAGTACTTTTTGAAGCTAGTGTATACAAAGTCCCAAGGAATTGTGTTCAAATCGGATAAAAAAACAACCAACCAACCAACAGCAACAACAACAACAAAAACCACACACTGTTGGTGGGGTTGTTTGAATTACCTTTCATTTTAATGTTTTGTTGTTGTTTCCCTGATAAATCAAAGATTAGACTACAAAATTCAGGTCTTCATGTTTTTCTTTTTTTCTTAACTGACTGACTTTCTTCTAAGCACTTCCATTTCCTCTCATTCCTTCAATGACTCCCCCCTCCCCCAACACACACTGTAATCTCTCAGTCACAGTGGAATTTTCTGTTACAAAACCATACTGACTCATTCATGCTGAAAATTGTGCTGCAGTTGTTATCTGTACTACCCAGGTTACGAGCCATGGTTTATCCCCCTAATCACCAAGTAGAGCCTGGTCTATCAATCTTAACTCCTCTGCAAAGCTGTTTCCTCATGCTTCCTTGCATATCATGCAGGCTCTAATTGCATTCAGCAACTCAGTAAACATACCGTGAAGTTGCTTCGATGTAATTAAAAAGGGTGGCACGCACATATGTCACTGGGGGGCTAGGATGTTTCCTTTGTGTTGGAGTGAATGTCTCACAAGAAATGTTTCAATGAACAGAAAGTTTGATCTTAAAGAAGGATGAGGAAGTAGAGGGCAAATTACTGTGCATGGTCACACAAGTCAACAGCAGCATTGCCTCTTCAGCAGATAGTAGATAGCCAGAATAAAAGTTCTTCCCAGAAGAAACATTGCTTTGGGGATGAAAACAAAAATTTCCTTTTTGTTTTTGTTTGTTTATAATTACTTTTTATTCTTTACACTTGGTACCAGAAGGCACAGTGCATGCTTGCAAAAGAAGGAGGCAGCCTGTGAAATACAATGACCAGCATGGCAGGATAGGCTGTGGGATAGAGTAGTGGCATGCACACTTGGGGGTAACCATCAGCTCTCCCATTGGACTTGCTTTATTTTTGAAGTTTAAAAAAAAGAGAGGAAATATATAAAGCTCTTGTTTTATATCAAAACTCAGTAGAATTCTTATTTTTCTTCAGAACAGTAGTCTTTTCTTCCCTCCCTTCCTTCTTGTTCCATTTTGTTGTTGTTGTTGTTGTTGTTGTTGTTGTTGTTGTTGTTATTCTGGAAGTTGCCTGTGAGCTTCACATACTCTACTACCAACCCACATCCTTAGCACTCAGTTGCATACTTTGTGTTTACTTCCAATATTTGTGACATTTGTTAAATAAACAGCTTTTTCAAAAATAGTCATTTGTAGGCAGTGATTGAGATAACGGAGGACATACATGAGGGAAGCAGACCTCAGAAAATAAAATATTTATTCTCCTTTTAAATGCCAGCTTCCACCATCTTCCTTTACTTATATCTGGAATACAGAGAATGCAAGGTACCTGGGCTGGATGTACCAGAGAAGCCAGCCCCTTAGAGATCTCAGTGGGGAGAACATAAAAGTGAATGATAGGAACTGAATTGGAGAAAATACTGATCAGATTTTACTCTTTGACACTTAACTTCTATTGTCCTTTTCTTAAGCTAAAATATAAAAGCATTTCCAACACAGAAAGAAAAACAAAGACATCCTGCAGCTGCAAGTAGAGATTTGCAAGGAAAAAACCTTTCAACTAGTCTCACCTAGATCATAGACTGCAAGTATCTATCTATTTTTCTATTCACCAGAATTCTGTCATGCCACTTCCTGTAAAGACTTGAGGGAAACTTTATAGTGTCATGTGTGATGGCAACTTGACTGATTCTAGAAGCAACTAAAATGAAAGGTGATGGGCATTCTATGACAGACATTCTTTTTTTATTATTCACTTTAAATCCTAATATCAACTCTCCTTCACCTCCCAATACCTCCCCCAATTCCTTCCTTTACTTCTCCTTTGAAAAGGGGATTCCCTCCTGTAGGTAACACCTACCCCCCCCCACACACACACACAAATCAAGTTGCTGCAGAAATAGAAAATCCTCTCCAACTGAGGCCAGACAAGGCAGTACATTAGGGGAATGTGATGTACAGGCAGGCAAGTAACAGATTCAGGGAGAGTCCCTGACCTGCTGTTGGGGACTAACCTGCTTATAGACTATATATGTCCCAAGCTCACTTTTTTGTTAGTGATTCAGTCTCTGAGAACCACCAAGAGTTGACTCCATTGGTCTTCCTGTGGAGACCTTGTCTTCTTCCTGTCCCCTAATCCTTCTCTCAAATCTTCCATAAGACACCTGAGGTCTATTTAATGTTTGGCTGTTGGTCTTTGCCTCTCTTTCCATTGGCTGCTTTGTGGAGTCTCTTGGATAACAGTAATGCTAGGTTCCTGTCCGCAAGCATAAGAGAATATCATTAATACTGTCAGGGATCAGTTCTTGCCAACAGGGCGGGTCTCAATTTGGGGTGGTCATTGGTTGGCTATTCCCTCCGTCTCTGTTCTGTATTTGTCTGTGCATATCTTGTAGGCAGGACACAATGGTTTTGTAGGTGGGTTGCTGTCCTTATCCCTCTGCTGGGAGTCTTGCCTGGATATAGCAAGTACCCACTTCAGGATCAATATCTCCTATTGTTAGGAGTCTCAGCTAGAGTTACCCCAATAGGCCTACTGGGACCTTCCTCATCTCAGATCTCTGCTACATCATAGAGATTGCCTCCTCCCTGCCCCTGGATTCCCCTTCTTTCTCCCCTGCTCTCCCTACACCAGATGCCACCCTCTCCCACCCTACTAACCTCCTGATCCCCTCTCCCATTCAGTTCCCTCCCTTTATTGACCTCCAACATGTATTTTGTTTCCCCTAGGAAGATAGATTCAACTATCCTCCTAGACCATCCTCAATATTGGGCTTCTTTAGGTCTGTTAATTATGGTATGGTTATCCTGTATTTTATGGCTAATATCCTCTTATAAATGAGTATATACCATGTGTATCCTTTTGGATCTGGGTAGCCTCATTCAGGATCATATTTTCTAGTTCCATCCATTTGCTTGTGAAATTCATGATGTCTTTGCTTTTAGTGGCTAAATAATAACAGTCCATTGTGTAAACAAACATTTTCCTTATCCACTTTTCAGTTGAGGGACATCTAGATTGGTTCCAGATTCTGGCTATTATGAATAAAGCTGCTATGAGCATTTGAGCAAACGTCCTTGTGGGATAGTGGAGCATCTTTTGGGTACATTCTCAGGAGTGGTATAGCTGGGATTTCAAGTAGAACTATTCTCAATTTTTGAGGAACTGCCAGATTGAGTTCCAGAGTGATTGGACAACTTTGCACTCCCAACAGCAATGAAGGAGTGTTCCTCTTTCTCCATATCCTTGCCAGCATGAGCTGTTACTTGAGGGTTTTTCTTTTCTTTCTTTTTTTTTTTAATCTTAGCCATTCTGATGGTCTGATGGATGTAAGTTGGAATCCCAGAGTCATTTTGATATGCATTTCCCTAATGACTAAGATCACAGAACATTTCTTTAGATTCTTCTTGGCCATTCAAGATTCCTCAGTTGAGAACCCAGTTTAGCTCTTGTCTTAGTCAGGGTTTCTATTCCTGCACAAATATCATGACCAAGAAGCAAGTTGGGGAAGAAAGGGTTTATTCAGCTTACTTCCACATGGCTGTTGATCACCAGAGGAAGTCAGGACTGGAACTCAAGCAGGTCAGGAAGCAGGAGCTGATGCAGAGGCCATGGAGAGATGTTCCTTACTGGCTTGCTTCCCCTGGCTTGCTCAGCCTTCTCTCTTATAGAACCCAAGATTTCCAGCCCAGGGATGGCACCATCCATTTGATCACTAATTGAGAAAATGCCCCACAGCTGGGTCTCATGGAGGCACTTCCCCAACTGAAGCTCACTTTTCTGTGATAACTCCAGCCTGTGTCAAGTTGACACACAAAACTAGCCAGTACAGCTCTGTACTCCATATTTTAATTGGGTTATTTGATTTGTTTGGTGGCTAACAATTTCTTGATTTCTATATTTTGGATATTAGTCTTTTGTCTGAAATAGGGGTGATGAAGACCTTTTACCAACCTGTAGGCTGCCATTTTGGTCTAAATGACAGTATCCTTTGGGTTACAGAAGATTTTCAGTTTTAACATTTATTAATTGTTGACCTTAGTGCCTAAGCCATTTGTGTCCTGTGAAGGAAATTGTCGTCTCCTATACCATTGGAGTTCAAGGTTATTCTATTAGATTTATTGTATCTGGTTTTACATTGAGGTCTTCAATCCATGTAGATTTGAGTTTTGTGAGAGTGATAAATATGGATCTATTGCATTCTTCTACATGCAGACCTTCAGTTAAACCAGCACCATTTGCTTAAGATGCTTTGCCTTTTACATTGTATGATTTTGACTTCTTGAAAAAAAAAAAAAAACCAAAACAAAACATGTGTTCATAGGTGTGTGGGTTTATTCCACTAAACAACCTGTCTGTATCTATACCAATATCATGCCGTTTTTAATGACAGACATTTTTTTTCTATTTTTTTATTAGATATCTTCTTTATTTACATGTAAATTTCTCCTTTCCCAGTTTCACCTCCTAAAACAAACAAACAAACAAAAACAACAAGAACAAACCCCTTTTGCCTTCCCCCTCCCCATGCCTGCCACCCCACCCTCTCCCACTTATTGGCCCTGGCATTCCCCTACACTGGGACACAAAACCTTCACAAGGCTGAGGTCCACTCCTCCTATTGATGATCAAATTTGTAATCCTCTACTATACACATGCTGCCAAAACAATCAGTCCCACCATGTATAGCTCTTGGTTGGTGGTTGGGTCCCTCAGAGCTCTGAGGGTACTAGTTAGTTCATATTGTTGTTCGTCCTAAGGGGCTACAAACCCTTCAGCTCCATAGAACCTTTCTCTAACTCCTTCATTGGGGACCATGTACTCAGTTCAATGAATGGCTGTGAGCCTCTACATCTGTATTAGTCAGGTATTGTCAGAGGCTCTCAGGAGATAACTATATTTAGGCTGGCTTGTCCTTCCTTAGGACAGACATTTTTTTAAAATTATTTATTTTATGTATATGAGCATACTGTCTCTCTCTTCAGACATACTAGTAGAGGCCTCTGGATCCCACTACAAATGATTTTGAGCCACCATGGAGTTGCTGAGAATTGAACACAGGACCTCTGCAAGAGCAGTCAGTGCTCTTAACCAAGGAGTCATCTTCTTAGCCCCACTGACAGACATTCTTAATCAGATTATTTGAAGTGGGTAGAGACAACCTAATGGTACTGGCCCAGCAACTTCTGGACCAGAAGCTCAGAAATAAAGAACACAGAAGAAGGAAACCTGGGTTTTTACTGCTTGACTTCCTCCTCATTCTCTTCTTCTTCCTCTTGTTCCACGTCCTTTTCTATAACTCCATCAAACTGTTTGGGCCTTAAGTTGATGACTTTCTTTTATTATTATTACACACCCATACACCCACAAACACACACACCCACAAATACACACACACACACACACACACACACACACACACATCCTGCTGAGTCTGGATAGTGTGACTTGTGTGTATGTGATTTCAGGGCTAAGGACTTTGTGTTATGTGTCCAATCTCTCCCAGGAGCTCATGAGGGAAGACTAATTAACTACTCAGATTATTCAGATCTTGTTTAGGTAGCCGTACAGTTCTGGTATCATGGATATAGCTTCTTTTTCATTTCTAGGAGACCTAAATCATACAGACTTCCTAGTCCTCTGGCTCTACTGATCTTTCTGCCTTATCTTCCTTGATGTTCCCTGAGATTTAGGTATAGGAATTGTGTTGGTTTAATTCTTGTTGGCAAGTGTATTTATTCCATAGCTGCTGCATTCCTTCACTGATTTTGGAAGCTGCTTCCCTGGGATTCCAACATGGACTGAAGACCAGCACCTCTGCAGAAACCCTTAAGTGTAGCTGCCCAGTGGCCACATGTACTAATTTAATGGGTTTTCTGGAATGGGCTCAAGGTCCTGAAACATAATTTGGGGGTACCGGAACTGTGAGAAGGGTTTGTAAAAATTACGCTACACGTGGTGTGTTTCAGCCTGCCATCTTTCATTCAATTCTCTTCGTTACAAGCAAAACCAGGTAGAAAAGGTAAGGCAAAACCCCTCCCCCAAGTTTTTCAGCAACTTGGCCCACTCACCAACTTCTCCTTCAGTCTCTGGAGGCAGGACTTCTGACCTAATGTGAACTTGGAGAGAGGCGCGGTTATCTGTGACAAGGCAGGGTCTGAAAAATCAGCCCTCAGCTGAAGGAGGGTCACACTTCAGTTCTTCAGAAGCAAACTGACACCCTTGAGACTCCAATCAAGTGAGCTTAGCCGTTGTCAGATCCTTGGACATTTCACACAATGCTTGGCTTCCTCAGCACTTCTATGGCTCAAGGAACACTTCGATGTTGAATGCCTGTAAAACCAACATGGCATAGGGACATAAGTTCTGCTACCATCTTGAGATGTATCCTACCTGCATTTATCATAGCCACAGAAGTCTCTGATGGAACTAGTAAAACAGTTGGATTGTCAGGAGGTTGTTTTAAATTAGAAAAAAAAAATAAGTGCTACTATCACTATTATTCTATCAGCCAACCTCTTATTGTATTTTTATGGATATTGGCAAACCTAGCCCAAAGTGGGTGGTATATGACTGGTCAGGTGGTCCTGGGTTATGTAAGAAGGTAGTCTGAGTATAAGTATATAAACAACTTTCTTTCATTGTCTCTATGCCAGTTCTGCCTCTAGCTTCCTGCATGAGTTCTTTCCTAGGATTCCCTTGATGGTGGGCTGTGATCTGGAAGCTGAAATAAACCCTTTCCTATCCCCAGTTGCTTTTGCTCAGTGTTCTTATCATAGCCATGGAGAAGCAAACTAGAACAAATGCTTCTTCTATGCCATTTGAATAATGTCTTACCTTACTCAGGCCTTCTCCTTTGAATCTTATGATTTCTCATTGTTGATGTCATCTCTGACATTTGCATTTAGTATTTCACTTATTTTAAACATTAGTTGTTGATGTAGGCTTTCATTTTTAAAAATTGATAAACTTATACTGGTCAAATCTCCCTAAGGGCACAGTAAATTCCTTGGCCATAGAAAATGTGTCAAAGTTGTTCACATTTCCTCTTTCTCATTCACTCCTAGTGTGGTGGGAAAACACAGCAGATACCCAGCACATGTGTATTGGAATGAGTTGTCCATCTGTCTAGTGTGTTACGAGATGTGTTCCTGCTTCCCAGTCTTTAACTGATATTTTATCTCCATTCCTGCTTAATTGCCATCATTATAATTGCCCTTAATTAGCCTTATCGCCCCTCCTTCCTCTTTGGATTTAGTAAAGACTGGGATGGGGCTCAAGGTACAGGATCAAAAGCACTGTTTGCTTTGTTTTTCTTTTAAAAGCCTAAAAGCTGCACAACAGAAGTCTGGTGTGTGGGGAGTGGTGGGAATGGTGCTGAGGTCTTGAGTGCTAGTAACCACAGTGCAGAAGGCAGAGGTGAGCAATGCACTGGTGTTTCCAAAACCAGAGGCTTACAAGTCAGAACACAGAGGGAACATAGACATATAGATATTCTTAGGAAACTGTGTCCAGGCAACAGTGAGCGTATCAGGACCGCTTCATCAATAATTATAATACAAAAAAATAAATAAATAAATAAACAAATAAATATAATTATAATACAAAATGTTCCCAGGGTTCAGTTTATATATCTAGAGTATGTGGTACTGTAAGAATACCTGTTAGCTGAAAGACTCACCTCTGATAGTGTGACCACTGTCTGTCTACGGTTACCACTCAGCTGCTGGGTATATGGCTCCTCCTTTACTCAATGGGGTTAATGATTGTGTAATTTGCCTAGACTCCCATAGGAGAACTACAATCCCCAGGATTCCCTGAGCTGTTCAATTGTTCCATGAAATGTTTGCCCCAGAGACTTCATACTCTGACTGGAAAGTATGTCAGGCATTGCCTGAGGAATGGCGCAAGTAAACAAGCATCACAGACAAAAGCTGGTGACTGTTCCAGTGTTCCACAGCAGACGAATATCGCAATGAAGTGTTGAGACACATCTTTTTCTGCCCCAATGACAATCACAAAACTTTATCTCAGTCTTTACAATTCTTAATATAAGCTTTGATAAACATTTATTCGTTTTTCTTCACTCTAAACATTTGACTGAAAAGATTTAGCAGACAGCCTCTTGTCTAGTGTGCAAAACATTCTAAGTTATATTTTTTTCCCCTGAAATTCAATTTGTAATCTAAATTTCAGGATAAAAGATAGCAAATTGAAGTAGCTCAACCATGTAAGTCAAATTAACTTAAAATTTAAATCGAAGTTTAAAAAAGTTCACAATAAACAAAGGATCTCCCTACATGCATAATGAGGTACAGGATTAAGACAGACACTTTGTTAACTCAAGCTAAAAATCTCCTGAAACTTTAATGGAATATTTTAGAGGAAGGTACTAAAGTCTAATTTTATCTGGAAAATTGCCTTGGCTGTTGCTAGAAGCTTCTACAGAGTAAACATTGGCAATATGATTTTCTTAAAGAAGTTTATAATTTACATTTTAGTATTTGTCACATACTATTAGATTTATGGACTTCCATTTCCAACCTCCTCTTAATTAAGACTGTCCTGGATAAAGGGATTAGCAATTGCTTTTAAAGTAAGAATGTGTCCTTCCTAGTTACAGGTCACAGATGTGACTCTTAAACCACAGCAATGCTTAACCGACATCAATTTAACTTCAAATGGATTATTTTTTAAGACCGTTTCTTGCTCTGTACCAATCAGGCCTCTGAGCTCCTTCCTCCCCTTCCTCCCCAGTGATGGAAATAAGGCCAGACAGTTTGGGAGAGGCTAGCCCTTGCCTAGTTCCTTCACTCTGTAGCTTACCAACTTTCTTTACAAACTGAGACGGGCAATGAGCAGAGTCCAATGGCATGGGGTTGCCTGTCTCCATTTGCAGAAAGGATTCTACCACAAGATATATCCCTCATCAGATTATGCTAAGCTTTCTTTAGTGCTAGACTAGATGGTTCTGAAGGTTTGTTGTATAGGACTCATGGGTGTCTTACCAAAGGTCCATCTTATAGGCTAGTCCTAGCCCTCATGACTGCAAATCCATAAAGAAATCTGAAGTTAACTAGGCTTTTGAAAATCTCTTCAGATGGGCTAGATAGAGAGCAGAGAAGTGAAGCACATGAAGGTCACTAACTTGGTAAAAGAAATCCATATTAGGTTCACATTTGAAAACACACAGAAGTGTTTATTTCAGTGCAAATGTTTAGATTAGAAACTGTTTATTTTGGGACGGTCTTTCCTCAAGTCTTTTTACACTATTGTCAATGACAGGAGCTATCTCTGCTACACTTCATCTCTGTCCTGAGTTTAATCAAACTGTAAGGCCATGTTGAAAATGATTATTAATATGAAATACAAAGATAGCTGGAGATGAGGTTCAGTGACCATAAAAGATAGTCTCATAAGGACTGTTTTCAAAACTTTTTTGTTTTGTTTGCACTTTGAAGAGTAGAAATCCTGATTTATTTTCCCCAAAATCATTTTATCCTCCTAAGAGGGCATGGAATCCTTAGCAGAAATGGCAAGATCTACTCCAAAGAGCACAGGAGTTGCCTGTAAGCAGGAGTGAGTGCTGCCTGCTGGGTAGTTTTTGCGCTCTTGAGAACAGGGTGCAGCTTCCTCACTTGTGGAACTGGCTCCCAAGATGCTTAGCCTTCCTGTTTCCCCATTCTGCTCTGCTCCTGCTTGCCCTATGTCCCCCATTCACATCTGTGACCAGCCACTCTCCGCTCAGTTCCCAATTCCTTCCTCTTTTCTTGCTCCATCCCCTCTCCTGTCTTCCTCTCTTTATCTCCTTTTCTTTTCACCTTTCCCCCTCTCCTGTCTCTCTCCCTCTTCCTCCTTCTCCATGTCCCTACCCCTGTTTCCTCTCTCCCTTTCTCCTTCCTTTCATCTCTTCCCACTCCTTTCTTCTCTTTCCCTCTTTCCTTCTTCCCATGTCTCCCTCTCCCTCTGTTCCCTTTCTCTTTGTGTTTCATCTAAAGCCCTTCACTCCTGGCAGCTCCTTTGACCTAAGCAGATTACTGTAGCTGCATGAAGGGCACACATGCTGCTAGCCCACCCTTTCAAGGAAGAGATTTGGATCCAAATCGGACACTAAGCTTCTCAGCCTTCTGCTTATTTACCTTGTCAGCAAGATGCACGTCTCTGGGTGCTCCACAGACTCCTAGGGATCTGGGTAGAAACAAAAGCCTGTGTCAGTCGCTGCAAATGTGGGAGTCTGTGCCATTAAAAGGAGCAGTTGTTAATAAGGGCCCGTGAGACCTGGGTTTCCTTGGTTTCCATGGCAGTTATTAGGTACGGTAGAAATTGAATTGTCTCCCATGATGCTCTTAGGGGAGGGGGATGCATGAGTGACAAAGCAGTGCAGTTATGACTTGGAGTAAATCGTCCTTTTGAGAATGTAATGCTACTTAGGTAATCTCTCTTACATATATTTACAATTTTCCTTACAGTGTGTTTGGCCACTGCTGTACAGTGTCTCAAACACTATTTTCCTCCTTTTTATTTAGATCCAAGTTTGGCAAAGCAAGGATATGAACAGTTCTGCAGGTGGGCTTCTCAGGGCGAGTGAAGCCATAAGGCATCCAATCAGGGTTTGGCCACCTGCAGCCCAGCCAATATGCCCCTCCACCAGATTTCTGTAATCCCAGCCCGGGAGACAGCCAGCAATGGGAGAAGTTCAATGGGCAGAAACAAAGAGAAGAACAAGGAAGTTGAGGTAAGAGGAGGTTTGATTTGACACAATAAGAGAGCCCACCCCGGCCAGCTCCGCACTGTCAGTATAACAGGATGTAGCGCGGAGACGAGCAGCTGGCTCCTAGCTCTTCATGTGTGCTAGGGGACCCGGAGCAAATCATTTCGTGTGTGACTAAGGAGCTTATAAAATTTAACCTCTATTTTCTGAATGAAACAAGGAACCAAATCTGTAAAGATACTCGCTGCCCGATAGACATAAAACTTCTGCCTTTTTTTGCTGAGCTCTACAGAATCTCCTTTCTCATTTGTGCGGCACAACCTGGCTTGGTTGCGGGTACTTCTGTTGTTCATTTTTGGAATTGTTGATGCTAATTCTGTTCAAGGTCTAGCTGGAGGGTTTGAAAATAACTTTCTTTACAAAGCAGCAGATCTTCCTGGGCTAAGAAAACTCTCATATCCAATGCACACTGAAGTAGTGTTTGGGGATCCACTGCTCTCCATTCCTTATGACTTGTGTATGGGATTTTTTGAAGTGATCTCTGCTCGTTTGCATTTTATTCAAGAAAGAACTGTTTAAAACTTAACACAGTCTATAATATTCTCTATAATACATCCAGGATCTTTTCGGGGGGGGGGGGCTGGGGAAGGGGGCGCGAGATTGGCAGCCCTTCCTTTAAGGTTAAGCTGCTTGAAAAATCAGATGCGAGGAATTTATTTCAAAAGGGTTTTTAAGAAGAGATTGAGCAGAATCAAGGGTATCGCATGAAATTATTATAGGTACAATCATGAGTGGAGTTAATGGAGAATGTCAAGTGGGCAGAACACGCTATAAAACTGTGAGTACCTGGGAGGCTGAGGCTGGAAGTTTCTGAGTTCAAAGTTATCTTGGGCTTCAGGAGAAAATGCTGTCTAATAAACAAATGGAAGGAAAAAAGGAGGCTAATTTTTTGTTTTGTTTTGTTTTGGTTTTTTTTGTTTTTCGAGACAGGGTTTCTCTGTGTAGCCCTGGCTGTCCTGGAGCTCACTTTGTAGACCAGACTGGCCTCGAACTCAGAAAGCCGCCTGCCTCTGCCTCCCAAGTGCTAGGATTAAAGGCTTGCGACACTACTGCCCGTCTGGAGGCTAATATTTATTATTATTATTATTATTATTATTATTATTATTATCATCATTATTATCATCATCATCATTATTATTATTATTATTATTATTATTATTATTATTATTATCTCCTCAAGGATAGTTGCTGAGGACAAAGGAGATAACAAACACAAATAAAGCAAAATGGCAAAGAAAGTGGGATGCCAGTGTCAGGAATAAGATAAGCTTGATTATATCTTCGAATGCCAAGTCCCTGCCCATTGTATTTGACCTGGTTTTAAATGTGTCAGTCAAAAGCAAGGATGTCATCAGAACTTATAGCCAACTTCTGGAGCTCTCTGACTAGTTCATTGCAGACAATGCTATCCTTTTGGAAGTTTCCTCATCAAATACAAATCATGTGTCCTTGAAATTGAAATATCTTTGTTAAAGTAAAGAATCAGTTTAATATGACTTGGAAATATTTTGGGGGATATGGCTTCCTATGCTTTGATAATGTGATTTTTGGATTCCAGTACTGTTTCCTCAGATTTGGGGAATGAAGAAAAGGAAGGAGAGACAGTGATTAATTCCAAAAAGATGAGATGTGAAAAACATGATTTGCAAATGTGGCTCGTTGCTGTTGAGGATAGAAGTCAGTGGATCCGTGTGATTTGAACTGAGGAAAACTTTGTGTAATGACGTCAGGTGGTAACATTCGTACATTGGAATTCGGAATGATCTGGGATGAAAAGTCTAAGGCATGGGCAGGATGATTGTTATGGGTTTCAAAACAGCTGGCCTGTGCAGTGAGTTCCACACTAAACTGGCTAGAGTATCAAAACCAGTAGAAAACCACAGTGGATTTCTCCTTGGTATGAGTTGGGATAGCTGGCATGATTTCTGTGACCTTTGAAAATCAAAAACGTTTTCATTTCTATCTAATAAATGCAAATGTATTTATTCTACCTCATGGTCATAATCTCCATCCCCATCTCTTCACATCTACATCTCACATCCAACCAACCTCTGTTTGTGCTCACCTGTCTCCTCCCAGGGCAAAATCTCCTTTGTATTGTGACTGAATGGAATGGGTCTACCCGAATACTGGCTGAATACAAAGTCAATTAAGAGAGCCAGGAATCAAAGCAGTGGAAAGAGATTTGCAATGTGCATTCCATGAATGGAGCACTATTGGAAATAATTTGGAAAGTAGTATTCTCTAACAAAGACAGGACTTTTAATGAGGAAAATTATGTATCTTCATACAAGGAAGACCCACCAAATGGAGCAGCAGGCTCATCCCAAGCATCTCAATTTGAGGTCATAACCATGTATTTAAAAATGGTGGACACCACTGCCTCTGAACAGATTATTATCATAGTTAGAACATTTAATACTGAGTACCTAAAAACTCAGGTAAAATAGCTGATTTCTTCTAGTGCATTTTGACTTTCCCGGCTAAAGCGTGGAAAGAAAGTGAAAGCACTTGTTCCTGAATGTGGCAATAGTATTTAAAAATTAGGCTCAGTAAGCATTTTGAAAAGAAAATGATGAGAGGAGAAAATGAAATTTTAAAGGGAGCTATTCTTAGGTGTTGGATTGAGAGGCCCCCTTTGGATTTCCAATGCATTTTGTTTCTCTATACAATGAATTAGAAGTTTTTGTTTAAAAGCATGTTTAAGTTTTCTTGTAAATGCAGAGAACATGAATTGCTTCCTTTGAGAAACTAAATAGTCTTAAAGTGTCACAAGTGCCATTTAAGTTGGATAATTTAAGATACCTTCATCCTGCACATTAAAAAATAAGGTTATTGCTTCACAATGACTCCTGCATGTATGAACAGTGGCTCCTGTCATGGAGGGTGACAGGCCTCCCGGGAACAGTTTCTGATTGTTGACAATGGAACAGTATCCTTTAGTGTTCCCTAAACTCATTCTACTCACTTTAGAGTTAGTCCTGGAATCCATCTGCACATTAAACAACTGATATCATTTCATAACTAGAGGTTTGCTTAAGTGTAAATCAACTTAATCTTCCTTCCACAAAATACTCAGAGATTCTGGAATCTCGAATCAATCAATATTTAATTAGATATCAGAATTTTGGTTTTGTTTTTATTTTTTTTATTTTTGGTCTTGTTACTGATGCTAGATTTTGCTTTGTTTTGTGGTAGAAAATAGAAAATGAATGTTGAAATGGTTTATTTATTAACTCTTATAAGGTTGTAAGAACTAATTAACAGAATAATATTCAACAATTCTAAATTCAACTTCTGTAGTGAACTTATATTTTGATGGATGTTACATGACATAAAGGTCCAGGTTTTGTATGTTTGGTTAACTATACTGAACCTGCAAAAGCAAAATAATATATTTCCAGTGTTAGTCAGGATAGTGTCAAGTGTGTGTGAATCCTGTCATCTTCCAGACGCTACAGTCCTAGGCTGCTGGGATGTTTAAAAGTGAGTGCCACAATTGAACCCAGTAGGTTGTTTTCAAAAAAGAAGAGAAAAGAGGATTTGAAGTTGGGAAGGCATAGAAGGGGTATAGGACTCCGAGAGGGAAAGCGAGGGGGAATCTGATCAAATTACATTATATGATACAAATCTCATTGTATGGGAGAATATACAGGATTCTTACCAAGCAGAAAAAAAGTAGTAGTTTAAAAACAAAAATCATGTATGATATATAATAAATAAAAATTATGGTTTAAGAGAAGAGCAGTGTCTCACATTTGCATTCTGGGCACCTGATTTTCTTAGTACAACCAAGGTTGTATTCGCACACTCTGCATGACTACCACTACAGATCCTTTCTTATAAAGTAGACGTACATGGATTACAAAATCATAGGCTCAATATAACACAATTTATGAACTTCACTAATTTACATCTGGATATACAAATGAATATGTAAAACTTAGCAGAGAAAGTCTTGTATGTAAGCTCCAGAGAGTTCTAGAAGGGAAGTCAATCCCAAGACCCCCTTAGCAGCCCATGGTTAATAAGTGGCTTGCTTAGGAGATGATCTGTTTGTGCCTGAATGACACCAAGACCTTGCGGCCCCAGCAGGGAAGGTACCTTGCTGAAGAAATACACATATCCAGATTTAGATTGCTTTGGTTGATGTTAGAGACTGATGCTTCAAATTATCTTTTGTTACATTGTCAGTAAACAATTTTGTTTCTATTAATCTATACTTTCCTTCTATACTAAGGTTACTTATTAAGCTTTATTATTATACCAATTATGTTTTTAGATTTTCATGCATGAATACAAGATATTTTCATTATACCTATTCTCGCTCTTTCCCCAGCTCCTAAGTCCCCTAAACATCCCCTTCTAAATTAATGGCAGAAGCTAGAGAGACGGTCTTCGCCTTTCTCAGTCCTGAGGTTTGGGATGAGTTTAGATGAATTTAAACCAGGCATTATATTCCAATAGTTTGTGGTGGTATTTGGTTTAGTCATGGATACATAAGCCTACCACTCACTAAAAGAATGACAAACATTGAACTTTTAATGACTTTGATGTAAAAGAGGTCTTATGTTTAAAACTTATTTCTATTCTGGAATAGACTTCCTTTCTTCGTGTGGATGTCTTATGTGCAGAATTCAGCTTTGGTTCTGAATGATGTGAGGAAGTCCAAGGGAAAACTGAGATGCTAAAGATAAAGGGAATTAGGAGAGGGAGAGGGAGGAGAAGAATGGAGAGATAAGAAGGTTGTTCTGGGTTATATCACTTGAGTTAGTGGTTCCTGAAAGTAACCCTTGTTCAAAATTACAACTCTCCAGGGAATGATTCAAATAATCCTTTATTATCATCATTTTTTAAAGTTGGTGTTACATGCTTATAACACAAAGGTCTCTGAACAAGTTTGCCAAAGTACAGTTTGCAGTCATTTTCTGCTTTGTAACGCATAGGGTGACTGATTTCCAAGTTTAGTAATAGCTGGCATCTGGGTGAAATTTTCACAAACATTAATTTATGAATGGTGTATGCTGCGAGCCCATTTAACCGGAGAGTTCGTGTTAATGTTCTGTTGTAACCAAATGGAATCCATGTTCAGCAGGTGTGAGCATGGCGCTGTAGGGAGACTGCCAAGGGGTACAGAGGCTAATTCTCCCTCTCATTTCTCTAGATGAACACTTTCCCACTACTATCCTAGTCCAAACTGGGTATTAGAGTTTCATGTGCTTAGAATGAATTCTGCTGTGTATGCTAATAGTGTTAAAATACTTTTTAAATGATGAAAACCAACCAATTTCCATATTATTATTTGCTTTCAGCAATGAAATTAGCATAACACACGCGGTTTTTCTTGTTTTAAACAGATGCTGTTGGCAATTGCATTAATAAGGAAGACTGGATAACATTTTATTGACTATCAAATGAGAGTGATTAGTTATTATTGACATACCCTGGTCAGTAGTTTTGAAAGTGTGGTCTCAACTGGCAGGTAGGTTACTCAGACACCTCCCTAGTATGAGTCTGAAAAAGTCTTAGGAAACAGCCCCAGCCTACTTAGTGAAACATCAAGTGGTCACTGTGTGAAAGATTGTTGAACAAAACTCTTTAGGCAGAAGAGTCTTGGCACCTGGGGAGAGCAGGTGCAGCTGCTGCTGCGGATGTTTTATTAATAAGAATTTTAAGAACCTGCTGATTAGGTAACATTCACCTCAGTTCTTTGCAACACAAAGAAAGCACAGACAATGCCAATCTAGATTTAGAATCCTTCCATTGAGATGCCAGTGAAGGGGAGGGACTCATAGTCTGAGCATTGCCTTCCCACAGCTAGTGCATTGGAATAGCACACTGGGCTACTTGCCAGCCTTCATAACTCCAGGTGAGGATGGGAAAGGACATCTATCCTGATCCTCATTCTTCTTCCTGTTTCTGCATTCTGGTAAATAACTGAAAGAGGCATTGCAGGAAGATGGGGATGCTGATAAGGTGTTGATCTTAAAGAAATTAAAGGAGACTGAAGAAAAGGACTAAGTACTCCTGGATGCTGGGTGACAAGCCTCTCATTTTTCTCCTTGATTGTCCCATTCATCAAATCCTGAAAATCTGTAACAAAAGCAAGAGTGACAACAGCAGTGTGGTTTTTTCACCCAGCCAATACCAATGAATGCACTCTTTCTGGAAAAAAAAAGCAAGTCTTCAGGATGTCTACTTTGGATGTCAACACGAACAAAGAAGGGATTTGTATTTCTTTTTAGGGGAAAAATTGGCATCAGGAAGCCACTGGGCAGCAATGCTGCAGAATTCTGAAAGGGAAGCATATATGAAACTCAGAAAGTAAACATTTACAAACTGAGGCACTAGATATATGCTTATACATAGAGTCTCTAGAGGTATAAATTATTCTTACCTGAAAATCTAGACAAATCTATGCTAGAACAAAATCTTTGTGGTAGTATATGGCCTTGAATGCTCAGGGTTGAAGAAGGTCTTACAAGCTTAGGTCTGTAACAGAGTTTTACTTTCTAACTTCACTCAAGATTAATTATCATAAATGTAAATAATATCTGATAGATTTGCTGTCATGATATTACAACACAATAACTATTTGAACTCCAGCAGTATGTTTTATTGGGACTCTCAGATGTGTATAATCATTAACTATACAAGTCAAATTAGAGTTTTTTCATGATTTGTAAGATGCCATCTCTGTTGTTATTAGCCATGTGCTCACTGAAAGCCTTATCTGTCACTGTCATTGTTACTTCTGTATGACTCAGGTGTTCTGCTAAGGAGTCCAAAGAAAGTTGAAGAGGACCTCATGCTCATGTTACATGTTTCATGTTACATGATTGCATATACTGAAAGACAACAGGGTGAAATGATTCAAAAGACTCACCTAGAAGAAGAGTAACTACCTGCAAGACTTGTACAAGGGTCTATCTCTTTGCTTCCGTTTCCACAGATTTCCATGGTGACAAATATGAGGGCTACATTATAAAATTAAGAAAATTAAGATGACTCATAGAGAAAAATCATGACATGTGTTTGATCACTAGAACCCGTGGTGGAACCCACTGTTCTTTGACTCCCACATGTACATTACAGCATATACACATTTGGAAGCACACACATACACACAAATGTTTAGAAATAATAAATAATAATTTTATATACAAATATGAGAACTAAACTGAGCCTCTACTTCTAAAGAACTGAGAGACTACATTTGGAGAAAACAAATGATTAATTTTGGAAAAAATAGAAGTCTAATTAGTTATTTAATTTGATTACATTTTATTCACATATTATTTTATTCATAATAAATAATGACACCTATTAATATTTTCTAGTTTGATAAAGAAATATTTAAGATTAAAAGTCTCTATATTTTGTGATTCTTTTATAGAATGATAAAAGTCAGTAATAATAAAAAGACTACTTCTTTTTATTTGAAGTTTCCTAAATTGACATCTGCTTGAACAGACTGTGTATGATTGTCTTAGAAAAAGGAAATCCATTCTTATGACTTTTCTCTGTTCACTTGACATCATCCTCACACCCACAAAACCAGAAGTTTTCTGGAAGCAAGAACATTCATAGACAAGGATACTACCATTTACTTCAGCTGCATGTACTTATTTCAAAATGTTCTTTACTTACAATAACATTGTTTATCTCTTCCTTTTTTATTTTTTATTAGATATTTTCTTTATTTACATGTAAATTTCTCCTTTTCCAGTTTCCCCTACAAAAAACAAACAAACAAACAAAAACAACAAGAACAAACCCCTGTTGCCTCCCCCCTCCCCCCTCCCATGCCTGCCACCCCACCCTCTCCCACTTATTGACCCTGGCATTCCCCTACACTGGGGCACAAAACCTTCACAAGGCTGAATCATCTCTTCCTTAAATGTTCTGCTTCATAAATATCTACTATTTTGATAGTTGTTTTTTAATTGTCTTCATATCTACTTAATAAATGTTCTTGACTAACTTTTTATAATTTCTTTGGGTTTTATTTAAAATATATTTATGTATAAATGATACATGATGACACCAGATTAGGAAAGCTTGTGGAAAGCATATGAATAAAGTTATTTTTGTGAACTTTAAAAATGATGAAACTTGTTTTGTAGTTGTGATGGTTAGTTTACTCAACTTTACACAATGTAGAATCATCTAGGGAGAGTCTCTATAAGAAATTATACAGCCAAGGTTTGCTAGGAGCCAAGTCTATGGAAGGCTCTCTTGCTTGTGGGAAGACCTAGCATACTGTGGGCAGCACACACCTCTGATAATAATACATTCACAAAAGTTCCTTCAGCATCTGCTTGTGGTCTGCTCCAAAATCAAGATATGCATGTTGATTTTACAATACTATCATTTTTTTTTGCTACTCTATATTTCTGTTATAATTATTTTTTGTAAGAACTAACTTCAAATCTTGGTGCCTTTGCATAAGGAATCCTGTGTCTATTATTACAGCATGGCGATAATGAAGGAATGACAGACCCAGTGATAGTATCTCTGTTCCATGTAGATATGGTCCTTATCTAGAAAGTCTCAATCATTTTTGATAGTTTGTTCATTCATGTACAGGGGTTAGAAAAAAAGCCAATGGCAGGACTGCCACATGGATTATCTATACATATCTATACGTATTTGTGTCACATGACTTCCACACAACATGATGATATTAGGGTAAAAATGACTGCTTCATAAAGTTTTTAGACTTCAAGGATGAATGTTGTAATAATAAAGACTGTATTAGTTATGCGTCTACTGCTGTGAACAAATGCATGGCAAGAAGCAACTTAAAGTAGTCTTATAGTTTTAGAATACACACTCTACCATGCCATACAACGGAAGGATGAGACAGATGGTCACACTGTCTCTATCGTAAAAAAGGAAAGGCATGAAGTGGGGCTAATCTATAAAACCTCAAGGTCTACTTCCCTGCAACCCTACTGTAATTCCAATAGGTGTTCATACCTTCAAGAGGCACCACAACCCTCCCAACACAGCACTGCAGGCTGGAGCCCCAGTATCCTAAGCCTATGAGAACGGTTTTCATTTAAGCTGCAATCAAGCCTGGACTGTATCAGCTCTTGTGATTAGCTGGCAGAAGTATAGCGCTTTCACTATTGGCTAAAGTAGTTATAAGGCTGCCGTATCAAAAGAGAAGGGGTATAGATACCTCCTCCAGAAGAAAGTAATACTAAATAGTTTAGGATCATGCTTCAGGTTTTAGGATGTAGGTTCTTTCATTTTCTAGGCCAGGAATTTTAGTTCTAACAGTCTGTGATACTGTCTCTAAAGATACCTAATAGCAGGCAAAACCATGGTATAAGCCCGAGGGCATGTTCAAAGCCACAGCATTACCCTACTTTTCTTCAGATGTGCTATTCAGATGGTATTTTTTTCAGCATTCTAGGGCTTCTGGAGGAAAACTGACTTCTATCTGAAGTTACTTATCTATTCAGCGTATATTTATTTTTGCCAATAAGAGCCACACTTTGGGGTGAGGACACCATTGAACAAGAGAGACATCTCTTGTTCCTCACAAAATGTAGGATTTTTTATTATGTTTATCAGAATCCTCATTTGCTATTTTCACCACTATGTCCTTGATTTTTTAATGCAAAAATTTATTTTTAACATGGTTACTCTGTGTGATATGGTGCATTCATTTCAACAATCACTCTGATTTGTCATTAGCCCTCAAATTTGAAGCTCTTGGATGTTGTGTCTCCTTTTTTTCATGAAACTTTCTTTTGCCAATGGGAGACTATACAAGATAATGCAAACATCCTTAAAAATTACTTGTCCATTAAGAATGTTCCTCTTGTTTTCTTACAAGCCAGACAGCCATTTAATGGCCCTTCCTATAGAGCACATAGTTAACCATTCATAAGAGCTAATTGGGCCCCACTGATGATATTCATGTGAATGGACCCCACTAAGATTATTTAAACATAATATAGACCTGAATAACCACCTCTGAAATTATGACATTTTTGAGAACAGATGATTATGACACAATAGAAACTAATACATAGTCTCCCTTAAATATATGTCGAAGATTTGTGTTCTAGAGCTGACTCTACTTGACAGATTTGTGCAGCTGGCTTTGGTAATCTCTGAAGTTCAGTTTAGATTTTATGCTTTCTCCTCCATACTATATTTGAAAGGATCTGACAGTCTATTTTAATACCATATTTACATATAGAAATCATTTTTGCCATTCACTGATTAGTTAATTTCAGCTGCTAATTTAACTTCACAATTCTAAGAGTTGCGCTGATCATAACAGTTTGATTCTTCTAAATTGAGACCTTTGAGAATTCTATATCTCACGGGAAACTTAAACACTTAAGACACCTTAGTATCATATAAAGAGTTCTAGTACATCAATGTACAATGCACTTTGAATTTTTAAAATTGAGTTAACTCAAATGCAATCCGGAACATTCTTTTGGCAGGGCTCTTTACTTGGGCTCACTCTCAGTTCTCTATTTTCATCTACGTTTTTAATAGACACACAAAAGTCATTGCTTGTTGTTTTAATTTCTGTTCTGCTTTAATTGTAATGAGAGAATAAATTTCAATAGAGGCAATTTGGGCCTATGGTTTCAGATGTTCTATTACATAGTCAGTTGTATCCATTGGAGTGACTCAGAAAACTGAGGACGGAGCAGAGAATGAAGGAAAGCTATTCATATCATGCCATCCCTTTGTTAGCTGAATTTTTTTTTGCTTTGATTCATCTCTGTCACCAGCTTATTGGATATTGCCACCTATATTTGGAGGTACTCCCCACGTAGTTGTACCTGAAAAACCATCACAGACATGCAATGAAGAAATCATTAGTAGTAACCTTTGAGTTGTTTTCTCAGTCTAATTAAATTGGCAATCAAGGTTAAACATCAACTTTCTTTAGAATGTTGTATTGCATTTAAAAGTCTCCATAGAGTTACATGACATCATAAAAAAATCAAATCTTTCTATCTAGCTCCTTGGCCTTTAAATTTAGTAATGCAGTAATGTATCTGACCATGGAGACCCTTAAATATTTGGGTCAAGAATCTGGGTTATGGAAATATGGCTCAGTGGTGAACATCATGTACTGTTCTCTCAAAGGACCCAAGTTCAGTTCCCAGCATCCTTGTTGAGTGGCTTACAAACACCAGTAACTCTATCTCCAGAGTCTTCTGAAACTTCCAGCCTCTGCAGGCAACTGTACATGTCCCCACACAGACATGTACACAGACATAAGATTAAGAAAAATAACCACCAAGAATCTGGTGAAGATATATCTTTATTTGCCATGTTCTCTCATTCGTCGGGCTTCTACTTACATTTTTGATGTTCTTATTTCTGCTTTTCTGCCCTGGGTATTAGACCACCCATTTGACCTCACTTCTTGGATGTGCAAACCTCAGATCTGTGCTTCATTTTCAGCTCTGCCTTTTTTGATTACCATTTACAGTCTCTTATGTTGTAAAAATTTGACTAATAGAGCTAAACTGACTGGCAAATCTAACCAAATGAACTTGAACTAGTTTGCTGCGAAGCACTACAATTTAATTATATGCAACATAGCAATCCCCTTGCTACTCAGTGGGTTTGTTATGGACAATAACCACACATTTTTCTTTAGTTCATGGCACAATAAGCCATTTCTGGCCAGAAGATTTTAAAAAACTCTTTTAACTTATGTGCATGGTTGTCTTCCATGTTCTTCACATAGATGATTCTCCCTACCTGAGTAATACTGCTGTACCCTAACTCATTCCTGAGATATCCTTTAATTATTATTAAGGATCACTACATGAGCTGGGTAGTGTTGGCGCATTCCTTTAATACAAGTACTTGGGAGGCAGAGTCAGGTGAATTTTTGAATTCGAGGCCAGCCTGGTCTACAGAGTGAGTTCCAGGACAGCCAGGGTTATACAGAGAAACCCTGTCTAGAAAAAAAACAAAACAAAACCAAACAAACAAAACCAACCAAACAAAAAAGCAAAAACAAACAAACAAAAACAATAAAAAAAAGGATCACTACATGAAATCACCTACAGTATCAGGCAGGATTATTTGGAGGAACACTAGAGATAGAATGTGCATGTGTTATAAAAGGGGATATCTTCAACTGACTTCCTCAATAGGCACTGTGTAGTCCAACTCTGTGGCTAGAGTTTGGATGCTTCGGAAATCCCAATCTTGTCCTGAAGGCTTGCCAGTTTCCTTGAGAGTTGCTGGCATGCAATTCACATGACAAAGCTGAAAAAATTGGACTGTGATGTCAGTGGAAGATGGCATGGACAGTGACAGATGTGCTTGCTCAAGGAGAAGTCAAGAAGGCAGCAAGACTGCTATTTCCTTAGATTCCTTCATATCTTGCAAGGTGCCATGGATTATGGATTTACATTATGGGTCATCTCTCTTCCAGTTCTCTAGAATATCCCTAGATAAATGCACAGAGGTCAATGTCTTGGGTGATTCTAAACCCTGCAACATGAGAGGAAATTCCACCCATTTTGTGTAAGTTTGCCTAAAAAGAGCTCTTCTTAAGGAAACATTTTGTCTCTCCCCTGTCAAGTCCATGTTGGCCAGAGGACTTTTCCTTTGTGGAAGCTCTGCTGTGTATATTTGGAAAGTGAGGAGAGATCCTATTTGGAAATAGTTAGATGATCCTTGCACTCTAGTCTGGACTGTTCTTGCCAGGGGTCTTGTGTTTGGTTCTAATGCCTGGATTTTAAAAAAAACAGAATTTTCAAACTGAAGTATTACATAAAATGAAAGGCAAGTTGATGAAGAATCTTAAAACATTTTGATTCCTTAGAAAATGGTTTTAGGAGCATCTGTTGGTATTTTGTAGGGCAGTGAGGTTATATATTAAAGTATATTTCTTTTTGTAATGGAGGAAAGAAAGGAGGGAAAGAAAGAGGGAGGAAGAAACATGAGAGATAATGTTTTATGAAACACTCAATATATAACCGGGAATCAAAAAGAAACTGAGGGATGGAGTCTAATGATAACCTATATTAAATTCAGCCAGACAAATAAAAATATAGCTGATTTTTGTGTCAAAACATACCCTGATGACATTGTACATATTTATGAACAGCAGTAAAACTAGAATTCAGATATTCTGATTCCCACAGCATTGTCCTGGTAAATGAATGGAGCTAGAAATAATCATCCAGAGTGAGGTAAGCCAGACACAGAAGGGCTTAAAAGATCCATCCACTCTTCTGTTTTCCCATTCTTCCTTTGTTGCAACCAGCATTATTTATATAACCATTTGTCTATAAGCTTGAACATTCTATTATGAGTCAATGAGCTACTCAATATTATTCCAGGTGGTCTGACTATAAATTTGTTTTAATTTCCTCTGTTAGAGACATGAGCTGAGAGCTATACCTAAGCTGAATACTATACAGCTTGGACTGAGCCCAGAGTATTTCTTTCTCTGTTCTAACTATTCGTAGGCCTAGGCATGGCAGCTTATAGTATAATGCAATCTATCAAGTTGACTGGTTCAATCTGGCTTCTCTCAGCTTCTCGCTGAATTGTTCTGTTTGGCCCCATACTAATTTTGGCAATATGTTCTTATCTTCTGGATCATTTTTATTCTATGACTCATTCTATCTTCACCTGTGTTAGCTTGTTCTCTCTGCCACCCATCTCTGTAAAAGTATACCAGTAAAACTCTCTCTCTCTCTGTCTCTGTCTCTCTGTGTCTCTGTCTCTGTCTCTCTCTCCTCTCTCTCTCTCTGTCTCTCTCTCTGTCTCTCTCTCTCTGTATCTCTCTGTCTCTGTCTCTGTCTGTCTGTTTCTCTCTCTGTCTCTCTCCTAAGTAGCCTCTCTTGTGCTGTTTTTGTATGACTTGGGTATATATCATTTCTGGCTCATTCTGTCAAATCTTTCTCTAATTTGTCAGTTTATCTGCCTCTCAAATAGATGTCACTTTCAAACATGGCTGCTTCTTTCTACAAACTACTTCTACTTTCATTTTTATGGATTAAAGGTGTATATTAAGGGCATTTCTGTATTCCAGCCAGATCATACTGTAATTCAGGGTGTATCTGCATTCCAGCTGGATCATATAGACCTAGAAGATCTTTGGATATAATCCCCTGCCAGAGAAGTCATGTTGCTGGATTAAAATTCCTCTACACTATGGGACCAGGAGTGAAATGTCATTGAAAATTTACTGCTTATTTTGCTTAATGCAGGACACTGCTCAGTAACTCTGTGTTCAATGATATAAAAATGATTCTTCAAAATATATCAGTTTTTTAAACAATAAGATAGTTTTGAGCTATACTTTTTTGTTGTTGTTTTCCAGACAGGGTTTCTCTGTGTAGCCCTGGCTGTCCTGGAACTCACTCTGTAGACCAGGCTGACCTCGAACTCAGAAAATCCTCCTGCCTCTGCCTCCCAAGTGCTGGGATTAAAGATATGCGCCACCACTGCCCAGTGAACTATACTTTTTTATTAACTAACTTTCTTTGACAGTTCCATACCTATAATATATTATTACTCTTTCCTGTTACCCTCTCTTATCTTCCAACCATCACTAAAGTCCCACCCCACCTCAGTCTCTTCATGACTTTGGGTTTTGTTTTGGGAGCCATTTAGTTTAATCAGGGTCATCTGTTGTGTGACTATTTGATTGGAACTATCCACTAGGATCCTGGTGGGGGCCACAATTAGAAGCAATGACTCTATCTGGGCATCACTGTTGATAGATCTATTTTTGTACAGATTTAGTCCAGGGATCTACAGCTATTGTGCTTTTATGCTTGAAATGGCTGCATCTTGCTCAGAGATGCCACTTTTTATCTTTTTTTCCCTATCTTCTCTCTCACACATCAGTTTTGACCCACCTCACCTATAATGTCTCAGTCTTAGAGAGGATTCCCTTAATGTCATGTGTAGGGCTGAACACTCATCTGTCTTTTATTCTCGGTGGCTTGTGCACTTACTACTATTAAAAAGAAGAAGAACAAAATTTCCTGGATATGGGTAAGGATAGCAGTTTTCTATGGCTTCTCCACAATGCTTTATTTTTTTAAAAAAACTGGGTTTATAGCATAATACATTGATTCCTTCCTACAGCAGGCCTAAAATCCAATCAGAAAGCAGGTGGCAAGCATCCTAACTGTAGTGTCACTATTATACATCTTAGCTGGTAGGTTGATCTGTTAGTTCACAGTTAAATCTGGGTAAATCTCAGAAAATTTTAGGGTATCTCCAGGGGATTAAAAAGCTAGCTGTGAGAGAGGATGCTTTCAACTCAACTCCAGCTCAATTTCTCTGTATCATGAAACCAGAATGTGTGGCATTTTCAGTAAAATATTCTTATTGTCTAGTTCTGTTGGGTGAATGCTAGAATGGCAGGAGCTTGTTTAATTTTGAGGTCTTGACCCACATCTCTGAAAGAGAGGAAGCACCCTGCCTCTGACACTAGAGCTTTATGGTTTAATAAACTACCACTTTTAGGAAAAGCCTTTCTAATTGAGCTTGTTATCTCATTTAAAACTTATTTATATACATCCTAAAGCATGTATTATGGATTAAAGATGTTTACTAGTCTGATAGCATCATTTCCTATCCTATTCCATATTTCTAATCCACATATTTTTGTTGAATCATAAATGTATTGATTAATAAGCTGCACTCCACTAAGTTTAACAAAAACAGAATCAAGGGAACATATTGTACATGGCATATATTTCTGTTTCATGTCATTTATTTTGATCTGTTCTCCATCCAGATGGACTGCAGCATATGCTACATATATCACCAGAGATAAATAATGAAAGGATGAACTTACAGTCTAAGAAAAATCATTTTTGCCTTTGCACTAAATCTAATTTAAGTTTCTGTAAAAGCAGAAACCATGTTAAAATATATATTGCTGTGGTCCTGTCATGTGCTGACATTATTGACAAGAATCAATATCCCCAAGAGCGTATTTTCTAAAGTATATCACCACACTCACAGAGCTCTTCTTGGACACATCTGAGAATATCACCATTCTAACAGAAATTTGCCTTAACTAAAAAAAAAAAATGCTAGAGGGAACACACAGAGCTTCATGATGCTGCTCTTATAGTTTTCTTACTTGAAATGGTACTCTTAAATATTGAGCTTAGCACAAATATGAATATGCAAATAAAGTGTACCAGCTGTGCATGTGAAGAGGAGGAATGTGTTCTGCTCTCACTAGCAGCATGTGAGCTACATTCTTTTCTCAGAAATGTCTTCCATCCCATTCTTTTTAAGAAAAGCATATAAATTCTCTAGAACATATTGCAGAACGATCTCCTGTGAGTCTATTTCAAAATAACTAAATAAGAAAACTCCCAAAAAGTATCCATGGCTATCTGCATGGCCACACCACTTGTCCTTTGCTAACTGTGAAAGCTGGGATATATCTGGGACATCCAAGTCCCCTGGAGCCACACTGATTTTCTGTCCTGCCTTTTTGAGGCCAGGAGTACAATTAAGCTGACTCACCTCATTAATGCATTCCAAGCTGCTCTTACTTTAGAGCCCTAAGTTGGATGGGGGTCAGATGGAAGAGGAATGTGCTGAAGAAGGGGATGGTTACCAAGTATTAGGCTCTGGCTGCCTGTGTGTATAGCCCATACTTGTCTTATATGCATATAGTATTGTGTGCCCATCTGCAAAGGTAGCTCACAAGCTGTAGGAAAGCAGAGCTCATTTCTTCAGTGCTCAGCATAGAGAAGACTCAAAAAAAAATGTGCCTCCTTGAGAGGATGCTATTCATATATGCTCTTGACATGAATGGCAAGAAATAAACATATAGACATTTGAGTCTAAATATCTCTTTCATTTTATTTATTTATTTACTTTTGATTATGTAATATGTATGTTAAAATATCTCTACCAAGAATTTTGCCTGGGTGTATAGCACACAGATAATGAAGAGACTGGTGTAAAGGAAGCATTTTCATCCAGAAAAATCCAGGACTCCTTAGTTTCACCCTCTTACTAAAGAAATTCAATAGCTGCTGAGATAATTTTCTTGATATTGCATTAAAAGTCATTGGAAAACATTCATGGATGCTTTTTAATGAATGTTTACTTATTAACCCATTGACCCATTGACTAGACATAAACTTAAACAAAAAGGTAGATTATCTAAGTGATTTTTCTGACATATACTTAGCAGCAATAAAAAGAATGGATAATGTGATGTGTCAACCAAGAAGACATTTTTAGATTAGACTAAGTTTTAATTGAATGAAGTTTGAGTAAAAAGATAGAAACTTTATACTGTGAATGAGTCTCCAATGATTGAACAGCCTACATACAAACAGACTAGCAAACCCAGATGAGAGAGATTTACCAAGAGCTTGCCTTTGAAGGTTATTTATGATACTCTTGGGCCTAGAGCCTGAAGCAGAGTTTAGATGTGTCAGAACCCTAACTCATGTAAGCTATATAAGTCTTTCTCATAGAAAAAGATAGATATAGAACTAGGTACAGATGCAGGTTTAGGAAGAAGGCCATTGGTAAGGGCAATGGACCCATTCTGTTCTGTTCCTCTGATAAATTTGAGTAATACAACCATAATATTCTTTTGGTTGTCATCTTCTTTTTCTTTTTTTCACTATCCAAAGTTATGGGGATTTGAGAAAGAATTTTAGGACTGTAGACAAAGAATGAGAACAGAGAGGCCATTGACTAGTGTAGACCAAGTACTTCTTCTCTTATGCCTTTATTAGAACATGTATGCAAATTGCTTTTCTTCAACTCCTCACAAAAATTGTTCTGCCAGTGAGATGCAGCATCCATAACAAATCATACACTTCTCTATTTATTTATTTATTTATTTATTTATTTATTTACTATTAAATAGTTTTATTTATTTACATTCCAAATTTTGACACCGTTCTCATTCCCCCCCCCCCCCCCCAGTCAGAGTTCTTCACTTTATTTCCCTTCCCATTTGCTTCTGAGAGGGTACTTCCCCACCCACTCACCCCCACCTCATCCTACCTTCAACATCCTCCTTCCCTGCGGCATCAATTCATTACAGGATTAGGTACATCCTCTCCTGCTGAGGCCAGACAAGATAGTCCTGTGCTATATATGTGCTGTGGACCATGGACCAGCCCGGCTATGCTCTTCAGTTGGTGATTTAGTCTTTGGGAGCTCTGAGGGGTCTGCGTTTGTTGATACTGTTGCCATGGGGTTGCCAAGCCCTTCAGCTCCTTCAATCCTCCCCTAACTCTTCCATAGGGATCCCTGACCTCAGTCCAATGGTTCACTGTTAAGTATCTGCATCTGTCTCAGTCAGCTGCTGGTAGAGATTCTCAAAGAACAGTCATGCTAGGCTCCTGTCTGCAATCACAAGGGATCAGTAATAGTGTAAGGGTTTGCTGCCTGCTCATGGGATGAATCCCAAGTTGGGTGGGTCACTATATGGCCTTTTCTTCAGTCTTTGCTCCATTTTTGTCCCTGCATTTCTTATAGATGGGAATAATTCTGGGTCAAAAAAATTTATTAGATATTTTCTTTATTTACATATCATATGATTTCTCCTTTCCCAGTTTCTCCTCCAAAAAAAAATTTTTTTCCAACAACAAGAACAAATCCCAGTTCCCTCCCCTGCTCACCACCCCACCCTCTCCTGCTTACTGGCTCTGGTATTCCCATTCCTCTACACTGGGGCACAGAACGTTCACAAGGCCAAGGGCCTCTCCTCCCATTGATGACTGGCTTGGCCATCCTCTGCTATAAGCATGCTGCTGGAGCCATGAGTCCCCCCCATGTGTACTCTTTGGTTGGAGTTTTAGTCCCTCAGAGCTCTGAGGATACTAGTTAGTTCATATTGTTGTTCGTCCGAAGAGGCTACAAACCCTTCAGCTCCTTCTGTCCTTTCTCTAGCTCCTTCATTGGAGACCCTGTACTCAGTTCAATGGATGGCTGTGAGCCTCTTCTTCTGTATTAGTTGAGTACTGTCAGAGCTTCTCAGGAGACAGTTATATCAGGCTGGATTGTCCTTCCTTCAGTCTCTGCTCCATAGTTAGTCTCTGCAACTCCTTCCATGGGTATTTTCTTCCCCCTTTTAAGAACGAATGAAGTGTCCACATTTTGGTCTTCCTTCTTCTTGAGTTTCTTGTGGTTTGTGGACTGCTCAAGAAGAGACTCAAGAAGAAGGAAGACCTGGGTCAAGAATTTTAAAGATGGGTGGGTGACCTTGTCTCTCCACTGGGGCCCTGTCTATCTATCTACTGGAGCTGATCTCTTCAGGTTCAATCTCATCACTGTTAGGCATTTTAGCTAAGGTCATCCTCTTCTCTTCTTCATGTGCTGTGTATTCCCTGTTGATATCTAACTGTTGATAGGCTAACTTGATAACATAGAAGAATGACGATATCATTCCTCTAGTTTATGTAACTTTGAATACTTCCCATGGCCAAACCTCATTCGCTTGTTGTGGTCTGTGATGTCCTGTAGAAATTCAGTCCCCAAAATATTTCCCTACCCAGGCCTGCTGGGCTTTTCATTTGTATTACCGTAGACACATAGATCTGCCCATTACTGTGTGAATATATAACTGTGCTGCCATATTTTCCCTTTGCCTTCAATGTTCATTTCCTGTTCTCTAGTGCTTGGTTTTGTAGACTTCACTAAAAAGAGAGCTCATATCTAAAATATTTGTTATTGCATAGAAGAATAACCCTTCTTATGGGGCCAGAGCCTTTGTTTTACATGACAGCTGCCATGCTGCCATATCAATAATTAACTGCCTTTTCTTCATGCTTCCTTGCCTCAGGCTGGAGCTTTAAAACTGAAAAAATCTAAGTTAGAAACTCTGCTGGAACATTGGGGAAATTATTCCCTAAGACCCAATTTTCTTACCTGTAAAACAGCACAAACAGGAATATGATGATGGCCAAACATTTCAATCTATAAAAATGTTTAGATTAGTCTATGGCATGTAGAAAGATCTTTAAAATAATAGCTTCAATTCGTTTATGTGTTGACTCTTCAAAAATTATTGAGTAGCTGTTGAATGACACACGTTTTATAATTCACCATTGTTGTTCTTTCCGTGATTGAGTTCTCAATCATTTTTAAATTCTAAGTAGCTAGTTCAAGAAGTGTCACATACATGTGTGTAGGATGTTCATTGATATAACTACTTGATCATTAGGTTTAAACACTTGGAAATTGGATGCTTATTTCTAATCCTATTTATTAGGTAAAATTTTACAGCTTAGAGCTATGCTTCATACCAGAAAGCTCTTTCTCTTAATGGTGGAGAATTTAAATAACCTAATTAAAATGAAATACTGTCTCTCTTATATGCAAAATAACTATGTTTATAAAGACAATACATTATGAAATTGTGTTGGATGCACCAATTTATAAATGCTCAAATTATGTATTTTAGTCATAATGTAATATAGCAAATTTTAATATAATAAGAGTAAATTTCCCCTTGAAATATTAATAAGCCCATCTCTTTGAAATAAAATAATATTTGTAGGATATATATATATTATATATATAGAGAGACAATATTTAGCTTTTAATACTAACTATGGTAATTTGAATGAGATTCCACAACCTCCTCGTGGTCTTAGACATTCGAATACTTAATCACCAAATGATGGCACTCTTTGGGAGGTTGAGCAACTAGGACTTTGTTATGAGAAGTATGTCACTGGAGCCTGCTTTGATAATTTAAAGACTCATATCATTTCTAGTAAATTCTCTTTGCTTCATGCTTCTAATTTAAGATGTGAACTCTTGGTTTCCTGCTCCTGACAGTATGCTCCCACTTTCCTATCATAGATTCTAATCTTCTGACTGTAAGCTCAAACACACTCTTTCTTCTATAAGCTGTCTTGGTCATGGTGTTTTAGCAAAGCAATAGAAAACTAAATAATAGCTGGGTGGTGATGGCACATGCCTTTAATCCCAGCACTTGGGAGGCAGAGGCAGGCGGATTTCTGAGTTCAAGGCCAGCCTGGTCTACAGAGTGAGTTCCAGGACAGCCAGGGCTATACAGAGAAACCCTGTCTTGAAAAACAAAACAAAGCTAACTAATCTAAACTAAAAAAATCAAAAATATATAGTTTTATCTAATTATGTCTACTTTCTTTCAGTTTCTGATGGATCATAACTTTCACTCAAGTTTGTGATAAGGACAACTCAAAGTATGTCCTTTCTGTAATAAAGTATTGTACATCATTTGATACCAAATACAAGGTTTTAGGATTTATTATGCTCAATGTGTTTTATATAGTATTAGAGCAAGAGGTTTTGTAAGAGTTCCCCGATGATGTATTTTTCAGATTCAGGAATCTATCCAACTGAGAAGAGTTGATATAGATCAACTTGGTTTTACTGTGTATTTTCAGAAAGTTAAAAAAAATAACTATGCAGATGTAACTGTCATGCCATCATATGTCACTAATTATGATAAAGTATCACTATCTGGAGTCAGGAATGAGCTAATGATGAGACTTTTATTTAAAACTAAATTTTAATAATATTTAAATTTTTGTTTGGTGGGCACATGTGTACAATTGCAAGCATATGTGGAATTCAGAGGAGTTGATTTTCTCCCTCTACCATTTGGATCTTCCAGATTGAACCCATGTTATCAGGCTTGTTGATAAACATATTCATCTATGGGACCATTAACAATTAGATGTTGCATTTTGGAGCTCTTTCAAAATTTTCTTCTTTCTTTAAATTTTATATTTAAATTTTTATATTTTAAATTTATATTTTTCTATATTTCTTAAAATATAGAGGAATATCCCAATTTCAAGAAGGCCTTGCTCTGTATTGATCAAGTTCGATTCCTCTACAGGTAGTTTTCTCATCTATACATGAGGATACTTATGATAATAATCCCTCCCGTGTAGAGTGCAATCAAGAATTCATAATGAAGCCATGCAAAGTGCCAAGAATAGAATCTTTACCTTGGTAATATATTCCCTATTGAAAGACCATCGCCACACTTGGAGTGCTTAGAAAAAATGTCACCATCCAATTGTCCTCTTCAGTTTGTAAGTCCATAGAGTGTTATGGATGCAAACCATTCATCATCATTCTAAGTTCTTTCACAAAGCTGCCTAACAGTCCTGAGACCTTCACATTACTCAAAATTATTGTTTGTTTGTTTTATGTTTGTGTGTGTTATGTGTTTATGTGAATATGGACACATGTGTGTAGGTTCCTGTAAATGTATGTGGACATGCCCATGAAACCCAGAGGTCAAATTTGGAAGTGTTTTTCTGTCTAACTTTCTTTTACAGACAAGATCTCTAGTTGCTATAGACATTGCTAGAAAACTTATGGGACTCATCAGTCTCTATTTTTCTGGCTTTGAGATGATAAGTGTAGGTCATTGTACATGACATATATATTATATAAAAATATATGTTAATTATATATATATAATTAATATATATTAATTATTTTCTTTACATCCCACCTGCCATTTCCCCACAATCCTTCTCTTACCCCCTTCTCCTCTAAGCAGATGGGGGCTCTCCTATGTATACCCCCACTCTGTTATTTCAACTTTTTTCTCTCACTGATGCCAGACAAGGCAGCCCAACTAGAAGACTATATCCTATATACAGTCAACAGCTTTTGGGATAGCCCCGTTCCAATTGTTTGGGACCTACATCAAGACCAGGCTCCACATCTGCTACATATGTAAAGGGAAGCCTTAGTCCAGTCTGTGTATGTTCTTTTATTGGTGGTTCAGACTCTGAAAGTCTCAAGGGTCTAGGTTAGTTGACTCTGTTGGTATTCTTATGGAGTTCCTTTCTTCTTCAGGGCCTGCAGTCCTTCCTCCTATTCTTCCATAAGACTCCCCAAGCTCCATTGACTACTTGGCTGTGGATGTCTGTATCTGTCTGAGTCAGATGCTGAATGGAGCCTCTCAGAAGACTCTATGCTCCTGTCTGCAGCCATAATAGAGTGTCATTAATAGGTTAGGGACTGGTACTTGCCCATGGAATGGGTCTCAAGTTAGGCAAGTTATTGCTTGGCCATTCCCTCAGTCTCTGTTCCATCCTTCATGCTTGTATTTTTTGTAGGATAAATTTTGGTCTGAAAGTTTTGTGGGTAGGTTGGTGTCCGTATCACTCCCTTGAGGCTCCTTTCTGGCTACAGGAGGTGGCCTCTTCCAGTTCTATTTCCCAAATGTAGTGAGTCACAGCTAAATCACTCCCACTGATTCTTGTGTGCCTATCTTATCCCAGATGCCCTCACTTTCTTACCCCATCAGTTACAGATTTCCATTCATTTTCATGGTCATCTAAATATCTCTACTGTGCTTCCACACACATGATCCTGAACCCCCTCCTTCCACTTTCTCATCCCAACTCCTTCTCAGTTCCCTCCCTCTGTCTCTTATGACTATTTGTTTCCCCTTTTAAGTGAGATTCAAGTATCCTCACTTGAGCCTTCCTTCTGTATAGCAGGGTACCTGTGTTTTATGGCTAATATCCACTTATAAGTGAGTACATACCATGCATGTCCTTTTTGGACTGGGTTATCTCAGGATGATATTCTCAAGTTCCATCCATTTGTCTGCAAAATTCATGATTCCTTTGTTTTTCATAGATGATTAGTATTCCGTTGTATAGATTACCATATTTTATTTACCTGTTCTTCAGTTGAGGAACATCTAGTGCCATGGACTAGGTTCGTTGCAGGGACCTCTTGTTCCGCGGGATGAGAGTTCTGGTCAGGTGAGCAAAAAATTCAGTGAGTGACAGACAGAGTCAGCACAAGGAAGTGCTGAGTCTGAATGTAATTCTTAAAAATGGCATGAGGTTTCTAGGTACCTCACACTCATGGAGTGGTCCTGGAGGGGACATTGGTTCTCCATCACCACAAACAGATGAGAGCTCATCTGTAAACTAAACTTTTACCCTGGTTTACAGACTATATGTAACACCGCAACCCAGTGAGGGTCAAATCCTACAATGGCAAGGCCCAGCCCTAGCCACTGTTACGGAGGTGGGCTGTGGCCAGCAGAGGACCCATCCATACCGCTGTGACTTACGTGGTAACTTTAAAACAGCTTCTACAATGAAGATCTAAAAGCTGGGAACTTAGGAATTGCTACGTGACTGCAATATGTTTGAAATTTCCTACCAAATTTTAAGAATTTGTTTTTCTTTTTGTTTTTTTTTTTAAGTGCTTACTTTCCTAAAAAAATAAAAAAGATTAAAATTTAAAAAAAAAATGGCATGAGGTTTTTACAGTCATTACAAGAGAGAGATGAAAAATCTGGCAGCTCAGCACTTGAGGTACGTCTGAGGTCACCTGAAACACCTGGGTCTAAAGCAGCCCCCTCTCTGGACAGGTGCTGCACCCCGGGCCCAAGAACTCTGGGCGGCGGGAGGGGGGGGGAGGCTGCGGACTGCATGAGGCTTGAAGCTTGAATCTGAATGAATGAATCTAAGTCCTAGTACATCTAAGTTCAAGTAAGTCCTTGCACAAAATGGAAAGCAGGCTTATATGGTATACAGAAAACAGGGAGAATGACAAAAGTCATGTAGGCAGGTGACAGTCACATCAAGGTCAGTAAGATCGGGTATCCAGGTGTGAAGCCAGCAGAAGAGCAGTGGTGCCTTCCCTGTTGGGGCTATTTTGGTATTCCCATGCTAATTCTCTGGGTCTGCTGGAAGCAAGCACCAGGAAGTTCCAATCTAGCTGTTCCTGAAAATGCCCTTAAGTGAGGGAAGCCCTTTGATTACTCTCTGGTATGTAAAACAGTTCTGTCTTTTGTGGGACTGCCCTGAGAATTCTAACTATGTGCCTGACCTCTGTTGCTAACTCTGAGGACATCCTATCTGATAAGGCAAATTCCTTGTGAGAAATTCCAAGCTAAGGACAGCTTGGAAATAAATTAGGATATATTGGAATGTTGTGCTGGCCAGGGAACAACTCCCTCTTTTTTTAGCCATTTATGAATCATTTCTTGATGTACCTTTATACCTGAATAAGAAGGCATATTGACGATTGGAAAGACTAATCTGGAACATGTCTGAGTTAGGAGATGCCAACGACTGACTGAATACCCAGGAGGCACAAACTCCCTTTGAAGTCATAATGCCTCTTGTCCTCGATCAGGCTTTTACTCCTGATATTGCAGATGAGTGGGCATGGCAATCTAGGTGGTTTCCAGTTTCTGACTATTAAGAATAAAGCTAAGCCAGACAGTGGTCGCACATGACTTTAATCCCAGCATTTGAGAGGCAGAGACAGGCAGATTTCTGAGTTTGAGGCCAGCCTGGTCTACAGAGTGAGTTCCAGAACAGCCAGGGTTATGTAGAGAAACCCTGTCTCAAAAACCAAAAAACCAAAACCAAACCAAACCAAACAAACAAACAAACAAACAAACAAAAAACCCAAAAAACAAAAAACAAAAAATAATAAAGCTGCTATGAATAGTTGAGTAAATGTCTTTGTGGGATGATGGAACATCTTTTGGGTATATTCCCAGAAGTGGTATAGCTAGATCTTGAGGTATGTATAATTGTTCCTAGTTTTCTGAGAAACTGTCGAATTGATTTCCAAAGTAGTTGTATACACTCCACCAACAATGAGGAAGTATTCCATTTGCTCCACATCCTCTGTACATGGCTTTTTAATGAGGTTTATGGAGAACAAACTTGGGTCCATATGCTTGCAGAACAAATACTTTACTGTTCAAGCTATAACACTGTGTGCCATACTTCAAACTGGGTACCTCAGGTGTCAGAATAACATCAGCATAATCTCAACCTAGTATAGACTGAAGATCATCATTTCAATAACATTCATGAGTTCCAAGTGAAGCTCTGGGGTGCCTGAGCATGCTCTGCATTATTTGAGAAGTCAAGGGTGCAGTGAGTGTTCTGTGGTAAATTCAAGAAGATTGAAATGAAACTGGAGGTATGCCTAGGTTGTGGTTTACAGTAAAGGATTCTTGGAGATTGGTAACAAATTATGAGATGCAAAAGTAGATATGTATTAGACTTGATTTACATGCTTTTAAAATTGTTGTTTTCTCAAAATATAGCTATAAAGTAGCATTTTGGTATTATCTTAGTACAAAGTTGGCAAACTGGGTTTTGATTGGTGACAATGACACCACTTCTTAACTCTTTAAAGTAACTTATGCTTGAGGCGTACTATAAGTCTTCCAAATAGCAACATCTAGAAGATGGAACCCATTTGACAAGCTCTCCTCATAGGACAACTTCTTTAATATACTATAGAATATATACACAGTTGCTGATATTCACTCTTTATTGAATGAATCATAATAAAACTTATTTTTAAAACTGTTTTAAAAACACCAACTGCATGTGTTGTTATCCCTGAAATTAAACAGCAGACCTTTTCTGCTCTTGTTAATTATAAGAAGAATCATTAATAAACCCATAATTCAAAGTAGACTTTGCTAAGTGTCACATAATCATTTGTAATAACTTGACATATTAGACAAAATGGAGACCAGCAAATGTAACTACTGTGGGATGAGCCAACAAATACAACTTAGGAGAAGTAGAGTATTGCTTTGTATTAGCCCTTTGTATCTAGATCAGCCTTCTGTTTATTGACCCAGGATAATAAAATGTCCGAAGCCCAGTGGCTCATAATGACAACTGATAAATTCCTCTCAAATTTATGAGAGTTTTGTGGGCTCAGTTGAGCAGTTGATACATTGCGTCTTAACCATATTTCAGTCTGGTTGTAGTTTGAGTTGGAATTTTATCAAGGTTTGACCAGGCTGGATTTCCAAGTGCTTCCTGGTTCACACACACACCTTCAGCTGTTTCTTTCTATGTGCAGTATCCCATCTCCAGAACCTCTCTACATGCTCTAGGCCCCTTTGTGTAATCATGTCTTTGTAGCATGTAATTGGCTTCTACGAGAAAGGAAGAAGCCTCTCAGCAGTCTTCTGAAGCTCGCCCTGCCTCAACACTACATCGCTCTTCTAGTCAGCAAAATTACAAATTTAGTCTTGGTTCAAGGTGGGAGATACTGTGGGAAGGATTAGCAGGGAATAGGATTTGCATTAAGACCATCTTTTGAGACTAGGAGTTACAAATCTCTGGAAGTCTCTGTAGAATATTAGGTTTGGCTAGCTAATCTCTAAAGCATTCTGTAATATGGCTTTTTCTTCCAATGATCCTGTAACTACCCTTCCATAATTTGTAATTTACCACAACCAATAAAATGTATTTTGACTAAACGTCATTGTTATTTTTCTTTTCCTACAGCATCATGCTTTTAAATTAGTCACAAATATGGGCCATTGGACAAGACAAATTGTAGAAAATTTGCCTTCAAGTTATAAAGCTACCAGTATCTCTCAGAAAGAGAATGATGTCACTTACATTGATGAAGTACTTTGCTATCATTTCATCTGCACAATCTGTATACACAATGCTCTCAACTACAGCACAGCTGCAGAATGCTGGGCTATAACCAGTATGCCTTTGATGGGGTTATGAAATTAGTAATAACTTATAGCTTCATTTAAGCGGGATTTAGTGAGTGCGAGAATATATATCCCAATTAGATCATTATTCCTTAAAAGCACAGTGGTTTCATTCTGACCCAGGATTGTAAAGTGCAAGGTTCTGTGGAGATACACAGTGCCCTCTGGAAAAATCATTTGAGTGGAAGTAAATGTAGATTTTTATTTTTCTTTCTTCTTCTTCTTTTTACAAAAAAGAAAAAAAAAATCTTAAGTATCCAAGCTCTATTGTTCAGAGTGTTCATCTCCTATGGTTCAAGCCAGATGTCATGTCTTTGTATGAAACTCATTAAAATTTCACCAAAGGAACAAAGGAGATTTCTAAGCTCTAAATAATTTAAAATTATTTTTGAATGACTCTTCTCCAAAAAGTAGTAAAGGGGTTTTAGAAAAATAAAATTCATTTTAGCACAAGAATGCTCTTTAATACTCTGAAGCACAGTAGAAAAAAACTGTAGTAAGAATGCACATGTCTCAACCATTGCAGGCTATCTGCCTTGGTGTTTGTTTCCAAGAAAAACTGGGAATCACTGAGCTTTTCAAAACCATATGTAGCAACGTAGAGTCATGATTAGAACTAGCTAGCACTGGGTAGTGCTAGGGAAAGTGACAATGAGGATCATTACCTGGGTGATAGCTGTGGGTCTTCCCACAGCCGGTCAGGTTCACCATGCGTGCTGAAGAAGGCAGGGGGAGGGTATCAACTGAAAGGGTCAAGGATTGCGTACAAAGTGGATTAGTAATAAGAAGTGGCTTAAGGCAATTCATTGAGCATTAGAGGGAGTCCTTTCTTTAACAAGGAACACTTCAAAACCAAGGAAACAGGTGCCCATCACTGAATCTGGCCTATACTTAAATAGATGACCTTGTCTTACACTTTCTGTAGGTGAAAGGGTGTTAAGAAGTGTCTTTAAGAAAAAAAAAGTTGGGCAGTGGTGGCACATTACCTTTAATCCCAGCACTTGGGAGGCAGAGACAGGCAGATTTCTGAGTTTGAGGCCAGCCTGGTCTATAGAGTGAGTTCCAGGACAGCCAGGGCTACACAGAAAAAAAAAA
>JADRCD010096257.1:0-10432 GCA_019843815.1 Montemys delectorum | reverse complement strand
AAAAAAGAGGACTTCAGACAAATCTTGCTTATGAATATCAATGCAAAAATACTCAATAAAATTCTTGCAAATCCAAGAATACATCAAAATTATCATTCACCATGATCAGGTAGGCTTCATCCCAGGGATGCAAAGTTGGTTTAATAAATGAAAGTCCATTAACATAATCCACTATATAAACAAACTCAAAGAAAAAAATCACATGATCATTTCCTTAGATGCAGAAAAAGCATTTGACAAAATACAATACCCCTTCAATGTTAAATGTATTAGAGAGATCAGGAATTCAAGGTCCATATCTAAATATAACAAAAGCAATTTACTGCAAAACAACAGCCAATATCATTAAATGGAGACATACTTGAAGCAATTCCACTGAAATTGGGGACAAGACAAGGATGCCCACTCTCCCCCTCTCCATTCAATACAGTACTCAAAGTGCTGTAACAAAAAGAGACCAACGGGATACAAATTGGCAAAGAAGAAGTAAAGATATCACTATTTTCCAGGTGATATGATAGTATACATAACAACCCCAAAATTCTACCAGAGAACTTCTCCAGTTGATGAACAACTTCAGTAAAGTAGCCGGATATAAAATTAACTCAAATAAATCAGTAGCCTTTGTTTATACAAATGATAAAGAGGTTGAGAAAGAAATTAGGGAAACAACTCCCTTCACAATAGCCACAAATAATATAAAATATCTTGAGATAACTCTAGTCAAACAATATGAAAGACTTGTATGATAATAACTTCAATTCTCTCAAGAAAGAAATCAAAAAAGATTAAGAAAATGGAGACATCTCCCATGCTCATGGATTGGCAGAATTAACATAGTAAAAATGGCCATCCTACCATAGGCAATCTATAGATTCAATGCAATCCCATCAAAGTCCCAACATAATTCTTCAAAGACATGGAAAGGGCAATTCTCAAATTCATATGGAAAGGCAAAAACCCAGAATAGTGAAAACAATTCTTAACAATAAAAGAATAGCTGGTGGAATCACCATCCCTGATCTCAAGCTTTACTACAGAGCAATTGTGATAAAAAGCTGCAAGGTATTGGTAAAGAAACAGACACTCTGATCAATGGAATAGAATTGAAGACCCAGAAATAAAACACTTAGGGGCACTTGATCTTTGACAAAGAAGCCAAACATATACAATGGAAAAAAGAAAGCATCTTCAATAAATGGTGCTGGTCTAACTGGCTGTCTGTATGCAGAAAAATGAAAATAGATCCATAATTTTCACCTTGAACAAAGCTGAAGTCCAAGTTGATCAAGGGCCTCAACATAAAACTAGATACACTGAATCTAATAGAAGAGAAAGTGGGAAAGAGCCTTGAACTCATTAGCAGCGGGGGAAATTTCCTAAATAGAACTCCAATGGCTCATGCTTTAAGATCAAGAATTGAGAAATGTCTTTGAAGAATTATGTTGGGACTTTGATGGGATTGCATTGAATCTATCGTGAAACCGGAAAGCTTCTGTAATGCAAAGGACATAGTCAATAAGACAAATCGGCAACCTATAGATTGAGAAAAAACTTCACTAGCCACACATCCAATAGAGGCCTAATATCCAAAATATACAAAGAACTCAACAAGTTAATGATGAAAAGACCAAACAACCCAATCAAAAAAATGGGGTTTAGAACTAAGCAGAGATGTTACAATTAAGGCATCTCGAATGGCTGAGAAGCACCTAAAGAAATGTTCAAAGTCCTTAGAGATCAGAGAAATGCAAATCCAAATGATCCTGAGATTCCACCTTACATCAATCAGAATAGCTAAGGTCAAAACTAAAGGTGACAACACATGATGGAGAGGATATGGAGAGAGAAGAACACTCCTCCATTGCTGGTGGGATTGCAAACTGGTACAAGCACTCTGGAAATCAATCTGGAGGTCCCTCTGAAAATTACAAATAGATCTACCTGAAGACCCAGCTATACCAGTCTTGGGAATATACCCAAATGATGCCCCACCATGCCACAGGGGCACATGTCCCACTATGTTCATAGTGGACTTATTTGTGATAACCAGAAGCTGGAAACATCCCAGATGTCCCACAATAGAAGAATGGATACAGAAAATGTGGTTCATTTACACAATTGAATACTACTCAGCTATTAAGAATGAGGACATCCTGAGTTTTTCAGACAAATGGATGGAAGTAGCAAATATCATCCTGAGTGAAGTAACTCAGAACCAAAAATACATGCATGAATTACATGGATGGAAATGGAAAGGAGCCTGAGGAAAAGAAGATCCAGCGACAGGCCAAAAGTGGGATCCAGGTCAACCGGAGGTCCTAAGGCCTAACACTATTACTGAGGCTATGAAGCACTCACAAAAAGGGACCTAGCATGACCACACTCCAGAAGACCCAACAAGCAGCTGATATTTGTATAGACAGAAGCAGCTGACTCCTGTTGTTGAATTAGGGAAGGCTGAAAGAAGCTGAGAAGGGCAACCTGTAGGAGGACCAACAGTCTCAATTAATCTGGAACCCCGAGATATCTCAAACCCTGGATTGCCAAACAGGCAGCACACACCAGCTGATATGAGGACCCCAATACACGTACAGTAGAGGACTGCTGGGTCTGTATTCATTCAGAGATGAAGCACCTAACCCTCAAGAGATTGGAGGTGCCAGGGAGTTTAGAGGTCAGATGTGGTGGGGGTTGGGGACATCCACGTGGAAACAGGCAGGTATGGAGGAGGTATGGGATGTGAAACACTCAGAGCATGGACTGGGAGGGGTAAAATATGGAGTGTAAAAAAATTAATTAATTAATTAAAAAATTTAACTGAGAAACCCACAGAAATTGGAAAGCAAAAGTAGAATTCTCATTTGTTTCTAATAAATGTAGTTATTGTAGGAAGCTACAAAAATAGTTAATAAAATTTAATAACCATTCTTTATATCAAAATTAGAAGAATAAAAGTATAATAAAATTGATGTTATTCTAACAGGCGACTAAATTTAAAACAACAACAAAAAGTATGTAATTACTTTTCTATTGTTGTGAGAAAATATCATGATCAAATCAAGTAAAACAGTTTTTTCTGGCTTATGGTTTCAGAGCGAAAGAGATCCAATAACAGGGAGGCATATAAGTGGCAAAGAGATGGTGTGGGGCGGCCAGTAAGCTGAGAGGACACATCTTCAGCCTGAGCCCCAAAGCAGAAATACGAATCTGGAAGTTACTATAGCCATTTCATCTCACAGTCCATTCCCAGTGATGTAATTCCTCCAGCAAGGCTACAAGTCCCCTATCCCCACCCCAGTACAGTGCTACCAACTGGGGACTTATTCGAACCATTACAATGTTATTCAAATACTAAGTTTTAAAAGGAATGAAAGTAGATGTAAATTCCGGGAGCTGTATCCTATACAAGCAGAAACGAAAATACAATATACTAAAAATGTTAGATCTTAACATGTGTATTCCGGAAACCCTAGTGAAAATTGGCTGTATTTATAAGTATTGTGTAGGAAAAAATGACAAACTGCAATCATCTAAGTTTTAAAAACTGACATTTCAGAAACTAAGCCATACTATAAAACATTCGATAATGACAGTATGGGCACAGGGGGAAGTAGACAGAATTAACATTTCAAAAAAAGAAATAACTAGGTAGCTAAATATTTTTATGTACTATTTGAAAAAGTTTGCACCACAAAGCAGTGAGAAATATATTTTCCCATAGAGATCCTTGAGAAGAACGTTTGCTTTGTGGGCAAAGGAAGAGAGTTGCCTCCTTACTCTGGATTAAGTCTAAAGTGCTGAACATTGACCACAAGTAGGTACGCCACTGAGACCTGTATTACTGATTCGAGATGGAGGAAACATCTCTTAAGTGAGTTTCAATGATAAATCTCACTGTGAAGGGTTAAGTACTTTCTTCTCCAGGGTTAGTACTTGTGAAGAATTTCTGAATCACAGTTAAGCAATTATAATAGTAAAGGATGCTTTCATACTGAAATGCATGAAAAAAAATTCTAGTCTCTAATAATTCATGGATCAATAAAAAACAGAATGAAGAGAACGCTGAAATGGTATGAAAGTTACAAGCTAGTTGCCTCCATAGCAGAAATACTGCCTGGATAAAAATATACGTAAATAAAAAATAAAAAAATATAAGTAAATAAAAATTTACAAATACAGACTTTTGTAATGTGATGTTCAAATTCACTGGTCCAATTAAATGTGAATATCTACTAAGCCAAACAATGATTAAAAAAAAAACTTTAAGGTATGGAAGCATAGAAATAAACAAGGGTGTAAAGTACAGGTGGTGCAAATAAGTATTGCTATTTTAGAAAGAATTTAGAGTTAATTAATGAAATTCACACATGCCTGTTATACATTTTCTTATGACCACCTTCGAGTACCCAGATTTCCTAAGGGACACTTACCAAAGCACTGTCACCTCATCAGAATTGGGGGCATCTCACATGCTCATCAATCCTAGTGTGCATGTTATAAATACTGTGCAACAATGAGCTACATACACACTTCCAGAAAAAGGCTGCTGCACTCACAAACCAAGGAAAGATAAATTTATGTGAATACAAACATGAAGACAACAATAGCACCACATAATATACATGAGTTAGTATGTATTTAACAACTTAGGCCAAATGATAAGGGTGAATAATTAGTGGATATACAGAATGGTAGTGCAAGACAAGGAAATATAAATACATTAAAATGAGAGCAGAAGAACTGAATACATGGAAAATTAAATGGCTATAAGCAAAGAGACATAGAGAAGGGATGGCCAATGTTGTAAAGCAAATAGGTGTGCTAAGGAGGAATTAATTTTTTTCATTCTTTTCTAATAAATAATAATGGTAATCATTGCAGTCTATCTGGTTTGCTTTTAGTAATGATGCAAGATAGAGACCATCCTCTTCTGCTTCTATTTCTTTTGTTCTGTGAAGCAGGTTTTTGATATATGATCTAGACTTGCCTACAACTCAGAGACCCTCCTCCTTCAGCGTCTCCAGTGTAGAGTTGTAGGCCTGCACAGCAGTACTCGGCTAGAATAAATGCTTCTTGTCTATTTTTATTTTTGTTTATTTTAATAAAAAATACATACTTAAGCACAACATACCTTGTTCACACAACACTTTTCCCAATTAGTTTCCAGATCATGAGTTTCTTAAGTATACATAAACTCTCTAGGAGCCTCTGATACTAAACATAGGTTCAGATACTTCTTTTAGCTTTCAGATGTTAAGAAAGTTTAGTAATAAGCTTTATGTTTCACAGCAAGGGTCTTGGGCATATGCATCGTATTCATGGAAAGAAATGGAGGTCTGTTTTATGTTTCAGTGGCATTTTTATGAAGACGCTTATCGTGACTGAGCAGACATTGAGTCATACTGTTATTTCTACAATTTTAAATATTATAGAATAATTATAAAATGTTATAATTTGATTTATATCTATCTCTTAAATACTCTAGACTTTTATTTTCTTTTTATATTTCTCCTTCTGGACTTCAAGGGAGACTCTAGCCCAATGCTATTGGTTTAATAATAGTAAAATATAAAAGAAGATGCAAAAGAAATGCCACTATATGTGAGACAGAATGTGATGTGATTTTAGATCTGCAAATTACTGGTGGTGAGCAGAGTGCGAATAAATATCAAATGTCTTCTCTTTACTACTAAATGTAAAATGTTCCAAAACGTCTTATCCAACTCTAGATGTTAACTTAAATGTAAACGCACATATTGAAGGCAGCAGTGGAGTTGCAAACAGAATCCATAACAGGACTAGTAATGTGGATAGAGATGCCGATTTACTGTATCTTTAATGCCAAGTAATAGAAAATGCAGTTGATCTTTAAAAGCTCATGACATAGGATACTTAGAATGCTATAGAGAATCACTGTACTTTCCATAGTCTGAATTATATTTAAATTTCCATCTTGTCTCCCAGGAAAATAAGAAACTTACATAGGCAAGAGATGTTACACTTCAAGATGAAATTTGATATTTGTTTAAGGAAATCTGAAAACTGAGCCAAGACTATATCACATAGCCTCATTACATAATGTCCTAGGTTTATTTCCATGTACCACAAAAATAAATGGACATCAATTTTATAATAAAAATATCAATAAGCCCATAAGCACACTTGTTATTTGATTTCACAATTATAAAAAATCCACTTGTTTCTTTAACTTTTTCACAATATCTAATTGTCTATAAATCTTCAAGAAAGATGTATAAAATACGTTCAATACTGATGTTTTGCTTGAATTCTTCTAAAAATGAAGATGGACAACATAGTTAAGTAAAACTATAAAATGAATTCAGAAAATAAGAGTAACATTCCTTAACATGTACTCTAGGAAATAAAATACCTAACCAAATAAGACTATCTGACCAAATTCAAGTCATGTAAGTCTTCATTTTCTTCCTTATTTTAATTCTCACAGTAATGCTGGCAATAGTTAACAATACTGTGTCTCATCCTTAGTGCTATACTGCAGTGATAGAGATCCACATTATTCTGTCATCTACACATAAGGGCTACAGGTATGGAAAAAGTACAGACAATTTCCTGTTAGAATGTTACGTGAATGGCTCTAGGCCAAGACACAACAGCATCCATATTCAACCAGCAATCTCAGGAAAAGTCATTACTATCTGAAACCATATTAGCATTTTGTGCTCCATCCATTCTCTATTTATACTGATGAGCACCTTTAGGTCTTTGGCCACATACTGAAATATCTCATTACATCATTTAGCTTTAGTAAGGTTTTTAATTCATTCAATCTGTATTTTATTAATCATTCTCTGATTTTATTAATATATGTTTCCTGAACAATTTTACTTTCTATTATTGTTCAATATTATCTCATTTTTTACTATTGTTATTCAGTATGCAAATGTTTAATTAATGCTATACTTCACTGATAGTGATCCTAAGCAGCTGACTTAAGATATTTTAAGTTTCACATTGCCATGTGATGGACCTGTTGTACCTCAGCAATAGTCTTGTCAAGTCACTTTTCTCCGAATCTTGCTTACCTCATGTCCATCATGACCTTCTGACACCTACTCTGCTCAGCTGTAGATCTGTGCTTAGCTTTCTATTCAGAGTTAGTCTCTCATATACTGTAAAACTCCATCATCAGAGCTTCCATTAATAAGTCTTCTTTACTATTTTTTTTGTAAGTGTCAAGGTTTTTCTGTCTGCGATAGAACATAGATTTCTTCTGATGTTGAACGCATATTTCTGAGACAGGCATATGGGAAATGTCAGTTTTTGTTTTTCATGAATTGCCATTAAAGGTCAAGGTTTAAGTTTTATCAAAAGAAGGAAAGAAAGAAGGAAGGAAAGAAAGAAAGAAAGAAAGAAAGAAAGAAAGAAAGAAAGAAAGACAGAGACAGAGACAGAGAGAGACAGAGACAGAGAGAGACAGAGACAGAGACAGAGACAGAGAAAGAGAAAGACACAGAGAAAGAAAGAAAGAAATTACTGCTTAATAGTGAAATGGTATTTTCTAATAATATTTCTGAAAAAAAGTAAGTTTTTAGTCAATTACTCTTTTGACACATTGTATGATCTTATTTTCCTAATATTAAATATACATTAAAAATAATTTATATTTAAATAATATAATTGGTTAAGTCAAAATTTCCAAATAATAACCATATATTTAATATTATGTTTTATGTTAATACTTAGTTAAAGTTATGATGTTGTAATTTGAAGTATTGTCTATGAACCAATTTTATTACACAACACATTGTAAGCATTTTCTTCATCTTCCAAGTTCTCTGTGGCTCAAAGGGTTTCTAAAATTTATAATAAAGATAATTCTTTAGTAATCTACTCAAATCCATTATTATTATTCCATACTTTTAGAAAATTCGACACACCCAGGATCATAGATGAGGAAGAACCAACATCTGTCCCAACACTGGGAGTAACTGGGACCAGCAGGACCAGGCACACAGGAACTCCCCCAGTCCAGTGTCTCATGTTCCTTCCAGTCTGTCTGGGCTGCTGTCCAGAGCAGACCTTGGGTGCAAGCTCTGCAACCAGTCCCACAACACCCAGAGGAAGCTCCACTCCCAGGCGCTCTAACACACCCAGGATCAGAGGTGAGGAGGAACTAACATCTGTCCCAACACTGGGAGTAACTGGGACCAGCGGGACCAGGTACACAGGAACTCCAATAGCTCAGTGTCTCAGGTTCCTTCTGGTCTGTCTGGGCTGGTGTCCAGAGCAGACCTTACGCACAACTCTGCAGCCAGTCCCATAACACCCAGAGGAAGCTCCATTCCCAGGTGATCTAACAAGCCCAGGATCACAGGATCCCAGAATCACAGGATCACAGACACAGCTTGACTCTGAGGAGTTCTGACACAACCAGGATCACAGGAAGGAAGGCTCCAGTCAGATTTAGCAAAGGCAGATAGCACTAGAGATATCCAGATGGTGGGGGGCAAGCATAAGAAAATAAACAACAAAAACCAAGGTCACTTGGCATCATCAGAACCCTATTCTCCCACCATAGCAAGTCCTGGACATACCATTACACCAGAAAAGCAAGATTCAGATATAAAATCACTTCTCATGGTGATGATACAGGACTTTAAGGAAGACATAAATAGCACCCTCAAAGAAATACAAGAGAACACAGGTAAACAGCTAGAAGCCCTTCAAGAAGAAACACAAAAATCCCTTCACAATCTTCAGGAAAACACAATCAAACAAGTGAAGGAAATGAGCAAAACCATCCAGAATCTAAAAATGGAAACAGAAACGATAAAGAAAACAGAAAGAGAGACAACCCTGGCCATACAAAACCTAGGAAAGAAATCAAGAATCATAGATGCAAACATCACCAACAGAATACAAGAGATAGAGGAGAGAATCTCAGGGGCAGAAGACACTATAGAAAACATTGACACAACAGTCAAAGAAAATGCAAAAAGCAAAAAGCTACTAACCCAAAACATCCAGGAAATCCAGGACACAAAAAGAAGACCAAACCTAAGGATAATAGGTATAGAAGAGAGTGAAGATTCCCAATGTAATGGGCCAGCAAATATCTTCAACAAAATTATAGAAGAAAACTTCCCTAACCTAAAAAAAGAGATGCCCATGAACATACAAGAAGCCTATAGAACTCCAAATAGACTGGACCAGTAAAGAAATTCCTCCTGCCACATAATAGTCAAAACACCAAATGCACAAAACAAAGAAAGAATTTTAAAAGCAGTGAGGGAAAAAGGTCAAGTAACATATAAAGGCAGGCCTATCAGAGTTTCACCAGACTTCTCAGCAGAGACTATGAAAGCTAAAAGATCCTGGGCAGATGCCATACAGACCCTACAAGAATACAAACGCCAGTCCAGGCTACTATAACCAGCAAAACTCTCAATTACCATAGATGGAGAAAACAAGATATTCTATGACAAAACAAAATTTGCACAATATCTTTCCACAAATCCAGCCCTACAAAGGATAATAGATGGAAAACATCAACATAAGGAGCAAAACTACACCCCAGAAGAGGCAAAAAGGTGATCTTTCAACAAATCCATACAAACCTAATTCCACCTCTTACAACAAAAACAACAGGAAGTGACAATTACTTTTTCTTAATATCTTATATGAAAATTAATATTACCAACATATCCTAATCGATTGAAATCCAATAATATGAGCAATTAGAAATTTGTTGATTGTCATCCAATGGTCTCTCTAATTTGGTAATTGGAGAAATAGGTCCAATATTGTACAATCTATATACACTTTCAGCTTGTTTGTTTGTGACAGTGTCTTGCTGTGTACAGCATAAGAGTCTTGAAATCTTGCTTCTCCTATCTCAGCCTCTCTATTTGTAGTATTGTTTATTTCATGTCTTTACACTATACTATGGTTTTCAGAACAGCTTATATATTTCAAAAGTATTTATATACCCAAAAGAAACATAGATGATTAACTAGGGAGGTTGCTTATAAGAGAACAACAAAGAATGAGACTGAATGCTTTGCTTGACGTTTGTAACTCTTGTATCAAGTTTGAAGAAGAGGACTTTATAAGTTACTCTTTCTTTGAGATGAATGCTTTTCCAAATTATCACAGCTAATGAACCAAATTCTTACCCTCACTCAATGTCTGTGCCACCCTCCAAACAGAATCATTGTTCATTGAAACAGTTGATGAATGACTTTATGGATAGACTATCTTAATACCTACCCCATTAAATGAATGTAACCTGTTCTCTGTGGGCTGAGAATAAAGTCACTCACTCAAGCCAAATAGCTTTGACCATAGCAGGAAGTGTGTATCCAAAAATCAAGCCTACAATTAATTTCTTGGTGCAGCAGAACTATTAACTCTCAGCTTAGCTACGATGGAGGTAAAATCCTTTGGT
>JADRCD010096251.1:0-10187 GCA_019843815.1 Montemys delectorum | reverse complement strand
TGTGTGTGTGAGTGTGTGTGTGATTGTGTATGAGTGTGTGTGTGAGTATGTGTGTGAGTGTGTGTGTGTGAGTGTGTGAGTGTGTGTGAGTGTGTGTGTGAGTGTGTGTGTGAGTGTGTGTGTGAGTGTGAGTGTGTGTGTGTGAGTGTGTGTGTGATTGTGTATGAGTGTGTGTGTGAGTGTGTGTGTGTGTGAGTGTGTGTGTGTGTGAGTGTGTGTGTGTGAGTGTGTGTGTGAGTGTGTGTGTGTGAGTGTGTGTGTGTGAGTGTGTGTGTGAGTGTGTGTGTGAGTGTGTGTGTGTGTGTGTGTGTTACCACGCCACGGCACACATGTGGAGATCAGAGGACAACCACAGGTGTCAGTCTTCCCTTTCCATTTCATTTCAGACCGGGTCTCTTACTTCCCTCCACTGTGTACACAAGGCTCACTGACCCACAGGGTCCTCCTGACTTTGTCTCCCACCTCACTATAGAATCCCTGAGATTACAGATAAACACTGCATCTGGCTTTATGTGGGTCCTGGAGACCCAGACTTGGATCATCTTAACTTGTGAGTCAAATTCTTTACCCAGTAAGTCATCTCTCTGGTCCCTAATGTGGGTTATTAATGAAAGTGTTTGGATGTGTGGACATTCATAGCTCAGATAACTGATATCAAGCTCTGGGCTAGAAAGTGTGCTGTTCGTTGAAACTCACTTCTTGCGGTTGATTACAGATAAACACTGCATCTGGTCAATCCACTGGACAGGATGGTTGAAAAGGTCTGGTCAAAATGTGATCCAGTTGCCACACCTGTCTGCCAGGCTTTATCCAGGCATCCCCAGGGACAGACTTTGAGAAAAGTCATTAACATAATTAGCCTTGATTTACTTAACTGTATTTAAGATTCCTCATGACAGTTCCCTGGAATTACTTGAGTCAAGGGCTTGCCATAAGCTAAGCCAGGAACATGTAAACGGCCACCATGGTCATTAGCTAATAGTGAAAAAAAAATGATTGCTGTGTGCACAGCGGCACCTTCCCTTCCTCCAGGTGCTCTGCCAGGTGGGCAGATGAGAGACTTCTCCTTCCTGTGTGCCACAATTTTCAGCCACCAAGACAAGGATGCCATGAATGAACTGAGAATGTGGTGCCCGGAATCATTCCTGTGTTCCGAGGTCTCGCCCTGGGCCTGGTAGAAGTAACTAGACTTTTCCAAGGGCTCATAGAGATGGTTAAATTACAAGAGACAACCTCATATAAACTAAATACACTGAGTACCAGCATATAAGGTACAGAGCCAACTGGGGAAGCATTTCCTTGAGGGGAAACTAATAGAGGAAATAAAACTGATCAGAAGCCTGACCTGGGAGCCTGGAGCCTGAGGTTCAGCAGCCCACTTGGTGAGTGAGTGTTACCAAGCCTTATAATCAATACCACATCCATACTGTAGGTTTGCTGTGGAGGCTGAAACCTCCTAAGTGGTAACAGGTATACCCATCACCTAACTATGAAGGAAAGCTGTGGGATGCGCTGCACCCCAGGTTGAGACCTCAGGCGGCCAATCCTCTGGCTTTCCTCATGTGTCTCAGTTTTTCTGTGCTGTTTGATGCCCTCAGCTCCATAGATGCAGGGTTAGACTTCCAGCCTGGGCTGGCCTGTCCAACCCTGGAAGACACAGCCTCTTTCAATGATCCTTACAGGTAATATTTGACATCATACTCCATGAATCTTACCAACTTAGTTCTCAAGGAACTCTCCACAACTTTTTGTTCTACATTAGCCAGTTCACGTGGGCTTAGCACCATCCCTGCCCCAGACAACTTAATTTTGACGATGTTTCTACATTTGTTTATTTAGTGATTAGCTTCCTCCCAAAATAAGAGGAGAGCTAAACTGTATCTTCGTGGTTAACTTGCTTTGCAACCATCTATGCACTAAATTTAAGAAAAAAAATGAAATCCATATGTTTCTAGCTTATGTTATTTTAAAGCCATCAAAACATTTTAACAGCTGCTTAATGCCCAAGAATCATTTTGATGTTTCTTAATAGACTTCCAAAAAGCTTTGCCTTTAAAAAGTTAACAAAACACGAGAAGAAACAGGAGGTGGCTGTGCTTTGTGAATGAGAAATGCAGAAAAACACCCAGCCTCTGTTGCACTGGGCGCACTTCACAATACAATCCCACCTCTCTGCCACCAGCTAGCAGGATACCCATCCATCTACAAAGCCACACTGACCCTGGGATAGCTTCCTCCAGATCTGAACAGAAGCCACGAGTCACATTAGAAAGGTATCCACAAACATGGCTTTAGTTGTTATTCTGGGAACATCTCAGAGCCCAGGTGAAAATGTCCTGACTCTTGTCCTCCTCAAAGGGTGCAGTTGGCCTCTGCTCCTTATCTGCCTCCTCTGGCCATTCTGCCAGGTGGACAGGTGGGAGCTGTCCAGGGTCCACATCTGCCCTTACATCATACCATGATTGTGAGACACAGAGAGCACCCAGTCCAGACTCAAAATGGACTTATACATTAGTCTATAGATACATGAAAGCAGGGCATTTCTAGATCAGGAAGAGGCACACCCTGTAGTGATAAGGTCCATGGTGTCCTCTGCTATCTTCCTGTCTCGGTCTTAAATGTTGGCTTCACCACTACCACCACCAGCACCACGCTGTCTTTGGCTGTGATCATTCTCGTTTACTCAGGAGTGTCCCTACCAAGTTCTCACTACGCAGAGAGTATGGGAGGGTCAGTGAGGTCCTCAACATCAAGACAAGAAGTGGAAAACAACAACAAATCCCCACAAACAAACAAACAAACAAACAAACTGGGGAGACATAGGTGATGGTGTATATCTCAAGAATTGAATTGATGATGGAGTCGGTGCTGGAGATGAGGAATTCCCCAGCTTAGGCAGGCGCTGAGGCTCTTGGGAGCGGCAGGCCAAGTTCAGGACCAAAGACAGCGCCCACCAGGCAGCCGAAAGCAGGAAGGGGTTGAGACACAAGGTCGACATCAAATTAGCCTTTGCTGTAAGAGGACGACACCACTGAAAAAAAATCATGGCAGACTTTGCACACTTCAAAAATAGAAATGCCTGATTATAAAAAGAATTGATTTGTTACGTTGCCTTGTGTCTGGATTCTCTCAAATGATTTTTAACTACTTCAAATGTCTTCTCGGGAGCTGCTTTTATTCACACAAAAGCGAATTCTCGAATTGTTTCAAATGCATTTCCACTGTTCTGCCGGGGGTTCCTCAAATTATTCCAGCAGAGCTCTGAAAGCAAATCAGAGGTATGTGTTTTCTGCCTTACAGTCTGGGTTTGGAGGCGCCCAAGAGACAGCCCTAGGGATGGGTTGGATTGGTTTGGGTTCCTGCCAGTGAGGTACCTGGGCCTCAGCCAAAGAGATAAACACTGGGCTTCAAGTGAAGCAGATGTTTTACAGGACTGATCCGCTTCTCAGATCTTTGTTCAATGGCAACTATTGCTGGTGTTATTGCCTTCACATCTGCACATTGATCTGGTCAGTGTTGCAAAGCCACAAACCCACCTGTTGTCAGGAGGCCAAGGGAAACCCTCCATGGGCCACACTTGCAGGAGCAAGAAGTTCCTGCTCAGGACACACACCTAGAGAGCTGAGGTCTTCCTTGTTATTCGACCTCTTGTAAGGTCTGAAGGAAACACTGTTTCAGTTTGCATCCACCTGTGCTAACCCTCTGCTTGTCAACTCCTAAAAAGCTGCCTTCCATGATCCAGGCAGTCCCTCACTTAACCTGCTACTACCAAAGCTAAGGGGCCTTGGCCCTCCAGTCAGCCACAATGCCACTGGGAAAGGGTGAGAAGGTGTCTAGACTCCACCCCTTCCGGGAACTAAAATGGACAGACCTTGCTACCTAGCTCAGAGGCATGAGTGACACATAGATCTGAAGCAAACATCAGGAAAGCTGCCATGTTGCCCCACAGTGGGAGAAGACCCAGAGTGGAGTCAGAACCTGTCTGATTCCTTCGTGCTCCCCCAGGCCATCAGCCACCTGGAGCCTGTGTAGAAATCCATCCAATTTCACAGAGTTTGAAATGGGCAGATGAAGGTAACCCACATTGCACATATGTGAGGGCATAAGACCAGTCTCCCTGTCCAAACCTAGCTCTGCTAGATGTGAGAGCTATAGAAGCTGACAACTGAGAAATGGTTCTACACTGAAAAGTCAAGTTTTTCCTTTCTGGGCTATGTAGACACTTCCCAGATCAGCTCTGCAAATCCATACATGAGGTGGTACCTAACAGACAGCAGGTATTCAAACTGTCATCATTAAATTTTAGAAAAACCAGTAAGATGGCTCAGTGGGTAAGAATGCTTGCTGCTAGAGCTGATGATCTGACGTTCAATCCCCAGATCCCACATGCTGGAAAGAGAAAACACACTCCTGAAAGTTGACCTCTGGTCCCCACACATGTGCCACAGCATGTACATACAGGCATGCACACCCAAATACACACATACACACACACGGACACACATGCACACATACATACACACATGTACGCACATGTGAACATATACATGCACTCATATGCACACCCACATGCACATATGCACACACATACACATAGATACCCAAACATGCACATATATGTACACACATGTATACACACATATATATACATATATGTGCAATACACATCCACACATACATGCACACAAAATAATTAATTGATTAGATTAAAATGTTAAGGCAATAAACTTTAGGAATGAAGTAGCCTGTATATGGAATGTGTCTTGGACACATATAACCATAGAAAGGTGGTCTTAGTGCCAATGCCATCTTCTCCTTAGTGCCAATGCCCATTCCTCTACATCTCCAGGGCCAATACAGACTCCCCAGCCCTCCAACTGGTTGCTACACAGACAAGTGCCACAATCACAAGAAAGAGCTCACTGCCAAGATTCAGGGCTCAAGATTCACAAAATCGTATTGTCCCTCCAAAGACCACTGCTTGTTTCTCACCCAGTGCACAGCAGATACTCTATCATCATTCTCTGCCTTCATTTTGTTCTTCTAATCCATGAGGTAGACACTAGCCGAACAGCTTGAGCCCCATGCTGTAAAACCATCGCCCACACAAATAGCTTCCATGAATGTCGTGTTCCAAAGAACACATTTGCCGTGTTTTATAGCCACCAGCCCCACGGCACCCTGACTCTGCCCTGCCCGGCATGGAGCCCATCGTAAATCAGCCCAGAATATTACTCTGCATTTGAACGCTGTGAGATTGCACAGTGACTGGTCCTGGGCTGGTACATGTCCAGGTCTTTGAAGCTAGTCATCTGTCTGTAACTTAATGAACTTACCCTCAACTCCTCTGTCCTTGTGGACATGTGGCCCTCCAGTGGGGGGCCTTCAAGTCCTGTTGCTGTTGTCCCCACATTCTCAGAAGTTAGCCTTCTGCTCTTTGTCTGAGCTCAGCTTTAAGTCTGGAAATTTCTCTGAGCAACAATCTGTAGATAGCAAAGGAACTGGTATTTTATCTTAGGTATAAACAAAATGTATGGTGCACTTGTCAAAAAGCGTGTGTGTGCATGCATATATGGGAGCATACATGTGTATGTACATGCATGTGCATGCACATATACACATGTGTGTACATGCCAGTAGGGACAACTGGTTTACATCATGTGTCTTTCTCAATCACTCTCCACCTTGTAGTTTAAGACAGAGTCACTTCCTGAACCTGGAGCTCACTAGGCTGGCTGGCCAGTGAGCTCCAGGACTCTAGCTGTCTCCATCCTCCAAGTACTAGGCCACAGCTGTACAACTCTGCTCACAGCTATGTGTGAGTGCTAGGGATCCTAACTCAAGACCCTCCCCCTGTGCGACAATCACTCTACTGACCAAGCCAGCCCACAAAGCACACTATTTTTCACAGTCTAGACACACATAGGATTTAATTCTATAGCATTTTCCTTTTGTAAAATTAAGAAGTTGTATTTTAGATAATAATGGAAATATCTATGGTCACTCATCTCTTACAATTCCCCTTGGAGTTAGCAGTCATTGTCTCTCCTCACAGGTGGAAGCATTAAGGAAACAGTAGCTTCCACCCAACCCCACCCCACCCCACCCCTACTTGGCCCTTGACAGTTGGCAAAGCCATCCTCAACCCACCACAGGGGATAGGGAACACCCGTGAACAGGAAGCCTGGGTGACGTCTGAATCTTCCAGTGGCTCCGCAGTCCCTAGTCCTGCCCCAAGGTCTGCATTTATACAAAAGAACTAGCAATTTCTGCCACCATGGCTGGTACTTCCTCCTCAGTCATCCCCCATAGGAAGACTAAGTCATGAAGTGAGCACACACCCAACTCTTGGGAGACAGTTGGCACATAAACCTAAAATAAGAGATACTGTTAAGATCTTGGAGTCGGTGACCTTGGATGACCCTCCCCTCGCCGCTCTGGCCTCCCCCTTCTGCTCATCAGCTCCTTGGTAGCCTAATTGTTGTGGCGTATTTACCATCCAGCCTTCTGTTATTTTTATCATATAGTTTTCCACCATCTGCTCTGTGCTTCTACAAGATGACATTGCTCTTTGCAAGGTAAGATCTGTTTGCTACTCAAGCTTTATTCTCTCCTACTACACAGTGTCCACATCAGGTGTGGTTTCTGAAAGCAGGTGGGGTACAAATCTCTAATGTGCAAACAAATGTTTATATAAGGGTGAGATAGAAAATAGACTTAATTCCTCAAAGAAACTATAAATGCCTCTTAACATGTCTTAGGAGATACAATTAATAATCTGTGCATTTGACCTGAATAGAGACAAGGAATAAGAAGCAGATTGGGCAGATGGCTCAGTCCATAAAGTGCTTGCTGTTCCAGCATGAGAACCTGAGTCTGTACCCAGAACTCACATAAAAATGTCGGTGGGGCATGGCAGTTAACTGTCAAAATACGGGTGGGTCCTGGGGTTGCTGGTCAGCAAGCTTGGCCTGATCTGTGAGTTCCATGCCAGTGAGAAAGAGGACAGTGTGCATGTACAAGCACATGTGTGCACACACATACTCACATCCCACAATAAGCCTTCATTGTGATCATTCCCTACAACTGGGTTGTATGGATCATCTTGAGGGCAAGTGCTAGGCATTGCTTATTGGGTGTGTTTGCCATCCTCACCTCTGAAGTCAATATTGCCTGGGATTTTTCTCCTTATGTGTTTGCACCAAACACACTCAGGGGTTGTTTAAAAAAAAATGATTTTCTAAAAACTAAAAAAAAAAAAAAAAAAAAAAAAAAAAACATTCTCATACAAATGAAAGACGGATGTGTCAAAGATTTTATTTGACTCATTGATTCGGTAGCAAAGAAAATCATGTAGATGTCACAGAAGGTTCAAGAAGCTGAAGACAGATGAGTGTGTGTAGACTAGGAGAAAGATGAATGGCCATTCCCCAGAGGGAGATCGTTGGGAGATCGACCTGGCAGAGTTTATTTGCAGGTCTCTACACTGTGATCATTTTGCATTGTTAATTAGACTAATTATAATCATGCTACTACCAGGCCGCTACAATTCACAGATTACAGAAAGAGCTCAACAGTTAGTAGCAAGAATCAGGAAAGCTAGAAGGTCGCTCTGTAAACAGTGTACCACTTTCGCTGAAGACACCAGCAGTCTTCACGGCTTGTTCTGGTCCCACACGAGAGTGCAGCCTCCTATTCTCCACCCCTGCTTCTATTCTCAGTCCTTGGCTGTCCACTTCCCTCTGTGTTGTCCAGGCCTTCGAGTCAGGTCCTTGGGCTGACCCTCTGACTTCCCAGGGATTAAGTGGACCACTCACTCCTCTGTGCTGAGTTTCTGGTCCCCTCTTCTCTGGCCCACCCTTCTCCCCACCTATTAAGCAGCTGATGGGGCTCAATGTGCAGTTACTGCATTTGACCTTGGTATCCAGCTGAAGCCAAGACTTCTACTTGGGCCAAAGCTGCATAAAAAAACAGGAAGTCAGCTTCCTGGTTCAGTGAAACAGGGTCTGGGACTCTGGGTACTGTTTCTTCTTTCTACCCTTCTGTAGAAACTTGACTATATGTCCTCAGTTTGTCAAATATAATTGACTGTTAAATTCATCGTAGGTACGGCCAAAGAGACAAAGCTAGCTGGCCATCCAGAGGCCCAGGGCCCATCCACAGATGCCTCCCAGCCCACTGTCCCTGGACATCACACTTGGATTTTTACTTGGATTCTAGGGTTCCAAATTCAGGAATTATGCTTGTGAATGAGGTGATTGAGTGACGTACCGATTCCCCTGGCCCCTGAGGTTTATCTTGACTGTCAACATGATAGGATCTAGATCAGAATGGAGATAATTGTCTCTAGGCACATCTCTGAGAGTGTTTCCCAAAAGACTTGCCTGAGGTGTAAAGACGCATCCTAAATGGGAACAGAATTGCCCTGTGGGTTGGGACTCTTAGCCGACCGAAAGGGAGAAGAGATGTGAATACCAGCATTCCTCTCAACTACACATGCAATGTGACCAACTGCTTCACACTCCTGCCACTGGGACTCCCTGCCATGGTGGACTGGACCTCAAACTGAGAGCCAAAGCAACCTTTGTCTCCCCTAAGATTCTTTAGTCACAGCAGTGGAAAAAAGTAATGACTGCAGCCACTGTTCTAAGAAGACAGACCATTCAAGCATTGGGCATTATCTTCCTCTGCCTATGTCACGTTTATATGAAAACCAGCCATTGCTTCTGACATGACACCTCTGCAGGCTGCTGTTTGATGGACCCTCCACCCCGCCCCTGGATCTGTCATTCTGAGCAGTTCAGTGTGTGGCTCCACCCTGACAATACGACAGAAGCTCACCATTCCACCTAAACCTTCCCAAACACAAACCTGTGCGCTGTCAGAGGATAATAGGAGGCAGTGCGACTTTTGATAAAACAACGTGTCTCATACAGAATTTGAGCAGCGCACACAAGTATCAGCTAAGTGTTATTTCAGAGCTGGAGCCTTTGTGTCATAAGCCCATTAGCGTTTAATTCCAGCTAATTATGCATTTTGTCACGGGTCGCAAAGAACTTGTAGGAATCCATTTTAATAATATTTAATAACATTATTTCCTTATGCACAAAAACCAATTTTAGTTGTCAACCCCACACGGAGATCATAGCAAAATTTGGTCTGAAACATGAAAAGCATGAAAATCTATTGCCAGATGTACTTCTAGAAGAATACATTCCCAAGGGCTCAGTAATAAAATAGACACAACTCTTTTCACACCTCCCCCCTCAACCACTCAAAAGCATATTTGCAAGGTGCCTAAGCTGGTACTTGTGATGTGCTCGTCAGGGTTGGGAGGTCAGAGGCAGGCCTGTGACAGGAGAGTCATTGCTCTCCATCCAGTGGGAGGCTGTAGTCTCAGCACCTTCAGAGGCAAAATAGCTAGTTCTAGTTATGGTATAATCCTCTGAAACGTATAGTAATAGGTCAGGAGTCACATGTCTAAACTCTTAATATGTCCGAAATAAAGCCTAACTTTTAAAGCCAGGAGAAAAGCAGAGTGCTCTGTCCAGCTCCTCCTCCTCAGCCTTCGTTTCTCTCAAGGGTCTCAGCCTTCATGAACATGCTCCTCCATCCATCTTCACATGTTCATCTGGTCAGAATCTTCCCACTGGCTCTTCCATTCCGCCTCTGGGAAAGCCTCAGAACTGTGCTCTCTTGTGCAGTTCTTGCTCCCTGTTCGTTAACTCATCTCTGAGTTCCGAGGAGGCCACAGAGGAATCGCACGGTGCCCTACGCCTGTCAGCATGTCAACTGCTGCCTTCTAATGAGGGTCCCGGGTTTTTCAATAAGAACAGCTTAGCAGCTTCCACATTGAAGGCATAATAATTCTCGTTTACAAGACTGTTTAAATTCACTCAACAGTGCAATCCACCAGAAGGTGGGTGCAGCACACTCAGAGGAAAGAACACAGTTGCTTCTTGGTCCCCCACCATCTAAGTGGAAGCCACCCAGGGACTAGCTGGGCACCATAAATGCAGTTTCTGGGCTTTTCCCAATGTTCCAGGAGAAATTAGGGTCATAATTGCTTCCAAGGTTTAAGCTACTTAATGCAGCTTTCCACAGACAAAGTTGAGGTTTTGGTGTTCACAGATAGGGCTGAAAGGGTGTGTGTGTGTGTGTGTGTGTGTGTGTGTGTGTGTGTGTGT
>JADRCD010096250.1:0-15803 GCA_019843815.1 Montemys delectorum | reverse complement strand
TTTCATCTCCCCACCCATCCCTGCTACATATTTTTGTTCAATTTCCTGACACTCTGTACCTCTCTACCATCCCCTCCCGTACCTGATATTGCCCCCCCCTTTTCTACCTCCTCTCTCCCTTCCTCTCAGGTCCCCTCTACCTCCACCTCCCACGATCATCCTGTTCACTGCTGCCCCCCTAATCTAGGACACAAATATCCATACCCTGCTCTTCCTTCTAAGATCCATGTTCTATAGGTTGTACCACGGACATTGGGAGCTTTTGGGTTAATATCCACTTTTCAGTAAATACATACATGTGGGTTCTCTTGTGTCTGGTTACCTTACCCAGGATGATGTTTTCTAGTTCCTTCCAATTGCCTGAGAATTGTATAAAGTCATGTTTTTTAATTGCTGTATAGTACTTTATTGTGTAAATGTACCACATTTTTCTGTATCCATTGTTATGTTAAGGGACATCTGGGTTATTTCCAGTTTTTGGCTATTATAAATAAGGCTGCTATGAACATAGTAGAGCATGTATCCTTGTTATATGTGAGAATGATTTTTGGGTATTTGCCCAGTCATGGTATGGCTGGGTCTTCAAGTAAAAGTATTTCCAATATTCCCAGGAAAAACCAGATTGATTTCCAAAGTGGTTTTACAAGCTTGCATTCCCACCACCAATGGAGAAGTATTCCTCTTTCTCCACAGCCTGGCCAACATCTACTGTTATCTGCATTTTTTACCTTAGCCAGTCTGATTGGTGTGAGGTAGAATCTCATGATTGTTTTGAATTGTATTTCCCTGATGGCTAAGGATGTTGAATCTCTCTCTCTCTCTCTCTCTCTCTCTCTCTCTCTCTCTCTCTCTCTCTCTCTCTCTGGCTTCTCGAGACAAGGTTTCTCTGTGTAGCCCTGGCTGTCCTGGAACACACTCTATAGACCAGGCTGGCCTCGGACTCAGAAATCCACCTGCCTCTGCCTCCCAAGTGCTGGGATTAAAGGCATATGCAACCACTGCCCAGCCTGAACATTTTTTTAAGCCATTCAAGGTTCCTTGGTTGAGAATTCTCTGTTTAGCTCTATATTCCACTTTTTATAAGGTATTTTCTTTATTTACATTTCAAATCTTACCTCCTTTCCAGGTTTCGAATCTGAAAAAAAAAATCTGTTCTGTCCCCTTTCCACCCTGAGCACCAACCCACCCTCTCCTGCTTCCTGGCCCTGGCATTCCCCTACACTGGGGCATAGAACCTTCACAGGACCACGGGCCTCTCCTTCCATTAATGATCAACTAGGCCATCCTCTGCCACATATGTAGCTGCAGCCATGCATCCCAGCATGTGTACTCTTTGGTTGGTGGTTTACTCCCTGGAAGCTCTGAGGGTACTAGTTAGTTCACTTTGTTGTCCATTCTATGGGGTTGCAAACCCTTCAGCTCCTCGGGTCCTTTCTCTATCTCCTTCAACGGGGACCCTGTGCTCAGTCTAATGGATGGCTGTACTTCTGTATTAGTCGTCGGGCACTGTCAGAGCCTCTCAGGAGACAGCTATATCAGGCTCCTGTCAGCCAACACTTGCTGGCATCCACAATAGTGTCTGGGTTTGGTGACTGAATATGGGAAGGATCCCCAGGTGGACAGTCTCTTGATTATTCTTCCTTCAGTCTCTGCTCCACACTTTGTCTCTGCAACTCCTTCCATAGATAATTTTTCCCCCTTCTAAGAAGGATAGAAGTATCCACACTTTGGCCTTCCCTCTTCTTGAGTTTCTTGTGGTTTGTGAATTGTATCTTGGGTATTCTGAGCATCTGGGCTAATATCCACTTATCAGTGAATACATACCATGTGTGAACTTTTATGACTGGGTTACTGCACTCAGGATGATAACCTCCTGATCCATCCATTTGCCTAAGGATTCCATAAATTCATTGTTTTTAATAGCTGAGTAGTACTCCATTGTGTAAAGGTACCACATTTTCTTTATCCATTACTCTGTTGAGGGACATCTGTGTTGGTTCCAATTTCTGGCTATTACATATAAGGCTGTTATGAGCATAGTGGAGCACGTGTCCTTATTGCATGTTGGAACATCTGGGTATATGCCCATGAGTGGTATAGTTGGGTCCTCTGGTAGTTATGTGTCCAATTTCCTGAGGAACTGCCAAACTGATTTCTAGAGGGGTTATAACAGCTTGCCTTCCTAACAGTAGTGGAGGAATTTTCCTCTTTCTCCACATCCTCGACAGAATCTGCTGTCACCTGAGTTTTTGATTTTAGCCATTCTGACTGATGTGATGTAGAATGTCAGGGTTGTTTTGATTTTAATTTCCTTGATGTCTAAGGATGTTGAACATTTCTTTGTGTGTTTCTCAGCCAGTTGGTATTGCTCTTTTGAGAATTCTTGTTTAGCTCTTTACCCCATTTTAATAGGGTTGTTTGTTTCTCTGGAGTCTACCTTCTTGAGTTCAGTGTATATATTGGATATGAGCCTTCTGTCAAATATAGGATTGGCAAAAATCTTTTCCCAATCTATTGGTTATCATTTTGTCCTATTGACATTGTTCTTTGCCTTACAGGAGCATTGGAATTTTATGAGGTCCCATTTGTCAGTTTTTGATCTTTGAGCATAACCTATTGGTGTTCTGTTCAGGAAAATTTCCCCTGTGCCCATGTGTTCGAGCCTCTTCCCCATTTTCTCTTTTGTTAGTTTCATTGTATCTGGTGTTATGTGAAGTTCCTTGATTCACTTGGGCTTGAGCTTTGTATAAGGAGATAGGAATGGATCGATTTTCATTCTTCTACATGCTAATTTCCAGTTGAGCCCCTCTTGTAAGCCTAGCTATTGGAAATTGGAAGCAGGATCAAGGTTAACCCGAGAAGCCAGGTAGAGGGCAACTTGGGATACATGCTTAGCATTTGAATGTTGACCCAAGATCCCCTAGGAAAGAGATCATGGTGCTGGCAACAGTGTGGAGATCAGTTGACAGAGGAAACTGAAATATTGGAGCCACAAATGGAAAGGCCTCTGTCTCAATGGTGTTCTCATCTCTGCACCAAGCACACCAAAGAAAGATTGGTTACCGGGCTTTGTGATATAACTATAAGATTATATCTGAAAAAAATATAGTGAACAGGTGTGGGGTAATGGGATGCAGGCAGAGGGTGTAAGATAGATAATACTATAGACATATTTCAATTAACAGAGTAAGCAACTAACATATAATTTTGGAGCCAGAGTCACCCACAAACCACACAAACACCTGTCTAGGTTAAACAGGAATGGTTTATTTAATGCATATCCTAATACAGTTTGGTCAGAACCATACTTCAGAATTAAGGGCTAAGGCATGGTCCCAAACATGTTTCTTCACCAACATGTAAAGGAAACAGTATAAAAACCACAAGTAGCTCATATAAAAATGTAGAAAGTTTTGTGTGGTGGTTACCTCTGACAAGGATTTTTTTATATATAACCATTCATGTTGATCATTAATTTGATGGGTCCTTTGTAAAGCTTGGTGTAATTGCTTAAAGATGGATAAATGTCATACAGAACATAGATTATAGGAGGGTGTGATCAGCATGACCTTGTCCTGAATTAAAGTTTTTCCTTTGTCAATGATAGGCAGGTATATTATAGCATCAGTATGAAATAGCTGACAGGCAAGGAACAAAGTGGTTACATCTGTACTCTGGAAGGTGTTGCAGACCTCAACATTAGGAAATCCATGTCTCAGTGTCTAGTGCTGTCCCCACAGTCCTTGGAGGCTCCTCTTGTAATCCTAGCTATTGGAAAGTGGAAGCAGGATCATCTGAGCTGAAGGTTAACCAGACAAACCAGGTAGAAGGCAACATGGGATACTTGAGATCTTGTCTAAAAACAAAAGTGAAACATAACCTACATCCCAGGCCTCACCTAACAATCATTCACCTCTTACCATCCCCTCTCTACCTGTGTTTGATTCTGGAAGTTATAGAGGAATTGGTAATGATCATTCTATTCTAAGGGCCTTTCTCTTGTCATTGCTTAGGTCCACTGTAAGATCCAATGGGAGTGGCCATTACTATCTTAACTACTGAGTAATATCCACTGCTGCCACCATAGGATTGTGACTATGAGAAATTCTGCCTTTCCTGGATGATGTTGCCTCAGCAGGATGTGTCTTGTACTGAAGCCAAACCCCACGGATCACTTTAAGGAGATAGACAGAAGCCTTCAGAGTTATTCCACTTCCTTGCCTTGAGATTAAATAAAGCTGACACAATGTGAACCAGTGGGCTATTTAACCATACATCTTTCCCCCACCCCAAACTTTCTGAGGTCCGTACAGGGTACATGGTGTAGTTCATGAGCCTCCATCCCTGATTTGCATTGGTATACTTCCCAGGGCCCAGATTTGTTTTAGAGTTGTGTGTAGTCAAGCAAGAGCTGGTTACTGGGTGTGGCTCACCTATTTAGAGATGGCGATCATCAGCAATAAGGTGACAGTAAAGTGTTTATTTACATGAGTAGTTTAGTAGAGAATCCAGCATAACTAAGGATAGGGAAATCAGTACTAAGTCCTGGGCTTTGTTGGCCTAGACCTGGCTCCCAGGCAGGTGAGGGGGAAGGGGCACTGAGCAGGATGAACAACACTGCTGAGGCTCCTCATTTCAGGTAACAAACATATTCTCTGTTTTCCATCTTAGCAACTCCTTTTGAGGCCATGGACCTTGTCTGACCATGGTAAGGTCATGAAGACATCTTTCCAAATGATACATAGTTGTTCTTGTTGAAGCTTGTCTTCCTTGCATAGCTGTAGCCTTTTTGTTCCATGTCTGCAAGCTATTTCCTATTGTTGCTTGTATGACTCCCAGTCATGTACAAAAAACAGTACTCAGAGCAGAGTCATGCTAACCACATAATCTGTTATGTTCTCCATGTTAAGCTTTTTGTTAATCTTAAGAAATTCCACTCCTTTAACATCAGGTATGATCCATCGAATTCAGGTCAACCTTAATTATTATATCTATATATTATGTCTAAAATGTCGGTGCCACCCCAAGGCACCACTTCGAGCACCTGTGCATGAGAGCATTGTGATTTTCAGAGTTAGCTGACCCTAAGAAATGTCCATAAAACAGCCTTGACCTTTTGCCCTGGTTAGTCAGGCTTTGGCTGTGCATTCATTAAACTATGCATGATCAAGTAAGTGCAGTGTTTGTGTGGTTTGGGGAGTGACTCCTGAATCGATAAATTTCTGTTCAGCAGCCCTTAGGATGATGACTCAAATCAGAAATGGTGACACCTTGCCATAAATTATGTGACAGGGGGAATGGGAAATTTATTGTGTCAAAAATCAGTGGTTTCCAGACTGAAGAGATGGCTCAGAGTCATTTGAAATGTAAATAAAGAAAATATCTAATAAAACATACTTAAGATGAAAAAATAAAGACAATAAAAATTGTTAAAAAGAAATATAAAGAAAATATCTAATTATAAAATAGAGCCCTAGGCATTGAAAATCCTTGTGTAACAGTTAAGGAAATCAATTAAATACATAAAGGGATAAAGAGGAAAAAATAATGTTTCCCTTCTAGATGTCAGTAGAGTAGGAAGGTCAGCTGGGTGTGTTCCTGTGTCTCTGAAATCTCAACCTTTCATTCCAGCATCTGGTTCATGTGTCTTCCTTGGTAAATTACGTGGCTGAGATGTTTGTCTGTGAAAAGAACATTTTGATGTTCCTGAATTTTGCAAGACCCATGGACATAGAGATCACTCCTGCTGTGGACATACTTAGGAGTAATCAGACTTGAGGAGTTATCTAGGAGATCTTCAAGGAGAGAGTTAAGGTTGGCAAGCATCATAATGGTAGGTTTGAAGACCTTGAATAATACTACTCTAGATGGCTTGAAAATAGTAACAGAAAAATGAAAAGCTCAATGAATTCATTGCAATTGGCTAATACAGATTACAGTTCTTATCATTTTTTATACTTCATTCTTAATAGTTATAATGTATTTCTTTAAGAGCCCAAATAACAAAGTGGATTGGCAAGATACTAGCCTTAGAAGGAAAATTAGAGTCTTACAAGGAAGAACGACAATAGTCCTGACAAAGAGAAATTTAGACAAGTCTTAAAAAGACATTAAGATGTATGCTTATATACAGAGGAAGGTTTTTAGACTACAGCCTAACTAGACTACAGCCCTGGATATTAAAACTGAAAATGGGTGTCCAAAGACTGTTAGAAAAGTAAACTTAGTTTATCCAGTTACTACATAAGGATACTATAAGACAATAAGTACCCCCAAGGTTATGGAGAAATTAAATAGAATCCTTATACATATTAGATCCAGATGATTTAAGCAAGCAGTTGTTTCCTGTAGTATGAATTCTTGTTATGTGAAGATGTTAAATTCATGAACAACTCAGAACATAATTGCTTCCCAAGAGTGGAAAGATTTGGCAATCGAAATAATGGAAGCTAGGCTTCAGTTACAAAGGAAAGAAGAAGCCAGGGCTACAGAACAAAGAAATAAAACCAGAGACTTTGATATTTCTCATGACCTGTTGCTCGGTAAAGGTTAATATGCTGAGTTATAAAGCCACTTGAATTGGATGATGATACCTTGGTATGATGTCATTTAGCAGCTTTAAATGTTTGGGAAAATGGAAAAAAATCTCAGGATAGAGGTCCAAGTCACTTACTAACATTATCCAAGTCCCAAAGAAACCCTTCACTGGTTTTTTGCAAAGATTAAGTTCAGTTGTATATAGAAAAATATCAGACTCAGAAGTGTGAAGAATATGGAATGTATCTTTGGCTTTTGAAAATTCTAGTTTAGAATGCAAAATGTTGATTACACCTTTAAAAGCAAGGCCAGCACTAATAGAGAAATGGATTAGAGACACAACTGGTAGTGGATCTCACCCTTATGATGTTACTTGGACAGAAGTAACTTCCAAAAACCTTAGCCAAACTGAAGATGGTAGATGTTTTAATTGTGATATGCAAGGTCATTTGAAAATAGATTTTACTATTGTTCTATATTATAGTTTAAATCAGGAATAGTGGTCCCTCCACAGGTTCTTCCATTGTACCAGATTGTTTTAGCTAACCTTGTAGGATGGTTTGTATATGCTTGGCTCAGAGAGTGGCACTATATGGAGGTGTGGCCTTGTGGAAGTAGGTGTGTCACTGTATCCTCAGCCTTTAATACCTTACTCCTAGGTACCTGGAAGCGAGTATTTTGTTAGCAATCTTTAGATAAAGATGTAGAAGTCTCAGCTGCCCCTGTACCATACCTGCCTGAATGATGCTATGTTCCTGCCTTGATGATACTGAACCTCTGAAGTTGTAAGCCAGCCCCAATTAAACGTTGTTCCTTATAAGAGTTGCCTTGGTCACATTGAATGCTTCAGCAGTAAAACCCTAACTAAGACAGAAATTGGTACTGGGAGAGGGGTATTCCTGTGAAAGGCCTGCCCATGCTTTTGTCTGGAACAATGTGGATTTTGGCACATTAGATTTAGAAAGCAGTAGAATGCTTTGAATGGGGCGTTATGAGTTATTCTAGTAAAAATATGAAAGACTTCCTTACTGAGATTGAGTTGAACTGTGCAGACCTGGCACAAGAGAGTTAAGTGGAAAAGAATTTCAGTATGTGGCCTAGACACTGTTTATGTGGTATCATAGTGAAGAACATGGCTGCTTTCTACCTTTGTCTGAAGATTCTACATAAGGCTAAGGTAAAGCCTCCTGTTATATTATGAACTATAAGGAAAAAAACCAGCAGAAGCATTATACTCTCGCTAAATCTCATGAAGAACATTTTTTATTAGATATTTTCTTTATTTATATTTCAAATGTTATCCTCTTTCCTGATTTCCCTTCTGAAAAAACCCTATTCCTTACCCTCACTCCCTGATCACCAGCCTACCCTCTCCTGCTTCTTAGCCATGGCATTCTACTACACTGGGGCATAGAGTCTTCACAGGACAAAGGGCTTCTCCTCTCATCGATGACCAACTAGTCCACACTGTGGTACATATGCAGCTGGAGACAAGAGTCCCTGCATGTGTACTCTTTGGTTGGTAGTTTAGTCCCTGGGAGGTCGGAGGTTACTAGTTAGTTCATATTGTTGTTTGATCTAAGGGGATACAAACTGCTTCAGCTCCTTGGGTCCTTTCTCTAGCTCCTTTATCTGGGACCCTGTACTCATGGTCCCCATGGATGGCTTTGAGACTCCACTTCTATATTAGCTGGATACTGGCAGAGCCTCTCTGGAGATAGCTATATCAGGCTCCTGTCAATCAGCACTTGCTGTCATTCACAATAGTGTCTGGGTTTGTTCATTGTATATGGGAAGGATCCTCAGGTCTGGCAGTCTCAAAATTGTTCTTTCTACACTCTCTGCTCCACACTTTGTCTCTGCAACTCCTAACATGGGTATTTTCTTCCCCATGAAGAGCATTTTGAACAAGCATTGCTAACTTACAAAGGAAAAATATAAAATATATGGATCAAGTATTAAGGGGCACTAGGAAGTGAAATTATGCTGAATCCTTTGTTCAAGGATATTAAATTAAATCATGAATGTGGTTACCTGGGGCCAAGATCCTACCCTGTTAGGTTTAGATCCTCCCATGATGTTACATAGCTTTACTCTCAGGATACAAAACCAAGAGGACCTCTGAGTTTCATGTCACTGTACAGAGCAAGATCCTGAACAGCCAAGCAAAGACAGTGAAGGAGTTGGAAAAGAAAAAGCTAGTGATAATGTAATAGAACATGGGGGCCATGTTCCAGCTCCTGCAAGAACCAGAACTAGGCAGCTTCAACAATGAATCTCTGGCTTTATATTCAAGAGGAGAAGGAGACTACTGGGAAAACTGATGCTGTTTAGCTGGAGCTAAGAAATTAGTGGTGAATAAGAATAGACCAGCATCACTGAGGTGATACCTTCTTGAAAGTGTTTTCTGAGATCACAAAGGGGTAAGGTTCCAGAGATAGCCAAGGTTGTACCTCATACTGCATTAGTACTTGGTAATGTATAGGAGTCATCCTGGCAATACTGGTTTTGAAGGCATGAAGGGGTCATGAAGAGCAGCTCAGACTTGGCACTGTGAAAAGCCATGGATGGCCATTGGTGAAGGGGCAGGCTCAGTTGCAGTTGACAGTCCATGACTGAAGGTGTCATGTTTGGCTCTATGAAGAGAGCCATTGAGATGCTGTTGGTGAAGCCTAGTTGTAGCTGAAGATCCCAGTGTATTGTAAATGCCAGTACCAAGGGATGATCATCAAGAACAGCAGCAGCAGGAGAGTCGATCTACCTAAGCATAGAGTGTTACCAAATGCAGAGCTGGCAAAGTGAAACAAGCCCATCGGAGGAGCCCAAAGGATCACATGTGGATTCCAGATATTGAAACAAGAAGCTATATCATTGAAGTTGCCTTGGAGAATGAAGATTTTTGAGGTGCCAGAGCCATAGGATATTTGCTGAAGAAAGCTGCTAACAGGGAGTGGAACCAGCCCAGAAAAAAAGAAGTTTGCAGTTAACAAAGATGAAAATGGTTTTGGAGATTTGAAGACCACTTTGATATCAGAGAGGGAGATGTTTGGAGAATACCTAGCTTGTTTCCTGTCTTGCTTGGAGGATTACAGTTAATTGATTGAATGAATCTTAGAAGAGACTTTGAACTTTGGGCTTTTAATGTCATGGAGACTGCTATAGACTCTGGCAAATTTGGAAGTTGGACTAAATGTACGTTTTTATTATGCTATAGATAGATGTGGCCCCCACAGTCACATGTATTAGAAGAAGCCTGTGTGGGCTAGGGTGTGGAATATGACATTTTGTATATACTGTACCCAGGGAATGGTGCTATTTGGATTGTGGCCTGGTTGGAAGAGGTGTATCACTGTAGATGCAGTCTTTACTACCCTAGTGCTAGCTTCCTGGAGGCTCAAATTCTGCTAGCAGCATTCATCAGATGAAGATGTAGAACTTTCAGCTCCTTCTATTCCATGTCTGTCTTGATGCTGACATCCAACAAGGCCATACTTACGTAAATATATATTGATGGGGAAGTGTTTATGGAAAACCACTGACTAACAGTTGCAAAAGAGATAACCTTCATCTGGTCATAGAATTTGTATTTCATAAACTAGGTGTCTACGAACATTATTGTTCTCCTGCTATAGATTAACACCATTTAAATTCCTTTTATATGTACATATATTTTAGGATACTTATTATAATAAGTAAATATGACATTTTCTAATGTTTTTGTGTTATTCATGCCTCCCCATAATCTCTCTTTTACCTTGCCCACTCATCTCCTACCCCATTTAACACTTCCTATCCTATGGTCTGCTTTCTGTTTCATGTTTCATGTGTCCTGACTTTTCCCTTGTCATCACACTCAATATATCCACTTACTACTTTCCTGTCATCTGTGCGTACTCCAATTTAAAGATACATACTCAGAAAGCCCCTTATTTTGACTACAATTTCAAGAATATTTTCTTCTTTTTCTCCCATTAGATTTAGGCTATTTTCTTACATGTATCTCCTGAGTTTGACCAGCAGCATTTGTTGAAGATGCCCTTTTGCAATGGTTCTCAACCTTCATAATGCTGAAACCCTTTAAACAGTTTAATACATTGTGACCAAGCCTCAAGTGCAAACTTATTTTGTTGCTAAGTCTTAACTGTCTTTTGCTGCTGTCTTGAATTGTAAGGTAAATATCTGATATACAGTATATCTGATATGTGAACTCCCCCAAAAGGAGATGCAAAACACAGGTTGAAAACTGCTGTTGGTATGTGTGATTGTTTTGTTTGTTTGTCCTGCCTCTTTGTCAAACCCAGACAGCTGTAAGAACATAGGTTAATATCTGGGTCCCCGCTATTACCCCATTACCCAATGTGTTTGTTCTTATGACAGTAACATGTTGTTTTTACTACTGTGACCCATAATCAACTTGAAGTTATGAATGATGATGCCTCCTTCAGTGTTTTACTGTTTTATTATTTAGGATTATCTGGACTACCCTGTTCCTTTTGCTTCTGTATAATTTTGAGATTCTTTTTTATTCATTTTCATGAAGCTCTGCATTAGAGTTACTATGGGATGTATTTAAACCTGTAGATTGATTCTGGTAGGATTTCATATAACAATATTATTGGTACTAATAGAAAAACGTGGAGGTCTTTCCATTTTCTGGTTTGTTCAATTTGTTTTTTCTGTGTTTTAAAGTTTTCATTGTAACAATCTTCATTTCTTTGGATAGTTCTATTACAAGTTTTTAAAGGCTATTCTGAATTGGATTGTCTTCCTGGATTTTTTTGTTGAAATTTATTATTTATATACAGGAATTCTCCTTTTACATAATAATTTTGTATGTTTCTGAGTGGGTCCATAAGCTGTAGGAGTTTTCTAGTGGAATCCTTGTGGTCTCTGTATATGGGATCATATAATTTTTATATCATTAACAAATAAGACTAATTTTATGTCTTTCTTTCATATTTACTCACCCTTTAACTTATTCTCCTGTCATATTATTTTAGCTAAGACTTCACATACTAACTGAACACGAATGAAAAGAATGGACATCTGCATCTGCGTATTGTTTCTGATCTTAGTGGGAATGCATTGAGTTTTTCTCCGCTTAGGATGCTGTTAACTATGGACTTGTATATTACCTTTATAATTTTAAGATACATCTTCTCCATATCAGCAGATTCTCCAGGACTTTCTTATGAAGGGCTGTTGGAATATGCCAAAGATTTTTCTGCATTTAATGAAATGATCATATGTTTTCTGTTTGGGAGTCTTTTTCTGTGCTGAATTACACTTATTCATTTATATATGTTGAACCATCCTAACACCTCTGGGGTCAAGCCAACTTGATCACTGTACGTGATACTTTGGCATGTTCTTGAACTTTATTTGCCAGTATTTTATTGAGAAATTTTGCATTTATGATCACCAGTGAAATTGGCCCATACTTTCTCTTTTGTAAAATACTTATCTGATTTCAGAGTCAAGGTAATTATGTCTTCAAAAAATTTTACAAGTGTTCCTTCCTATCTTTGTTACTTTTCTATGCTGTGAAGGGACACCATGCCCAAGGCAACTTGTAGAAGAAAGAGTTTATAGGGGCTTACAGTTTCATAGATCATGAGTCTATAATCATTGTGATTGGGTGCATGGGAGCAGGTGGGTCAGCATAGTGCTAGAGAACTTGCTTAGATCTTACATCTTATTGGCAAGTTGCAGAAAGAGAAAGAGAGTTATCTTGGAATGGTATGGATTTTTGAAACCTCAAAGCCCACACCCATGACTTTCCTCCAACAAGGCCACAACTCATAATCCTTTCCAAACAGGTCCACTAACCAGGACCAAGCATTCATATATATGAATTTATGGAGCCCATTATCATTTTAATCATCACATTCTACTTCCTATCCTCCACAGACTCTGGACCATATCAATAATGCAATAACATAACGCAAAATGTATTTAGCCCCGCTTTGAAAATCCCTGTAGTCCTTACCAGCTCAACACAGTTTAAAGTCCAAAGTGTTTTCTGAAACTCCAGGCAGCCTTTTAATCATATCCTCTACAGAAGCACAAGTCAAATGTTACATATATTGCTGCATTTTCTCTGCACAATCACCTTAGGGCAGTGACAGGACTGTGATTAGACAGGAACAGAGAGGTGGAGCTAGAGTTAGAGAAGGAGAAATGTCAGAGAGCAGGAGGAGGAGAATTTTTATCATGGAGTCAGAGCATGAGGAAGACTCAGACTCCCCATGGCTATACAACCAAGCAAAAGTTTTTACAAAATAGGTTAATCTGGTTAGAATATTTTTTTTATTATTTGGTTCTGAAATTATTCTATTGGTATCTTGTAAATTGTGATATTATTATATAAACCTGATTGTATATTAAAGCCTTAATAGTTATGCGTTACCTATTGGGTCCTAGGTGCTACACAAATGAATGATTGTGGGGGTGTGTATGGCTTTGCATGTGTCCTAGTCAGGATTTCTATTCCTGCACAAGCATCATGACCATGAAGCAAGTTGGGGAGGAAAGGGTTTATTCAGCTTACTTCCACATGGCTGTTGATCACCAGAGGAAGTCAGGACTGGAACTCAAGCAGGTCAGGAAGCAGGAGCTGATGCAGAGGCCAGCATCATTGAGGTAACATCTTCTGGGGAGTGTTTTCTGAGAGCACAAAGAGGCTTTGTTCCAGAGATAGCCAAGGTTGTACCTTGTGCTCCAGCAGGACTTGATAATGTGTAAGAGTCACCTAGGTGGTACTGGTTTTGACAGCCTGAAGGGGTCATGGAGAGCAGCTGAGGCTCGGCACAGTAAGAGGCCATGGAAGGCCATTAGTGAAGGTGCAGCCTCAGTTGCAATTGATGGCCCAGGACAGAAGGGGTCATGCAAAGGAGTTGAGGCCTGGCACCATGAAGAGAGCCTATGAAAGGCTATTGGTGAAGCCTAGTTACAGCAAAAGACAGTGTTTTGGTGATGCCAGTACCATGAATGACCACCAAAAACAGCAACAGCAGTGAAGTATAGGCATCTGGAGCCCAGAAAACAAGATGTGTGCTACAAAGGGCAGAGCTGGAGAGGTGACTCAAGTCAGTAAGGAACATCCCTCCATGGCCTCTGCATCAGCTTCTGCTTCCTGACCTGCTTGAGTTCCAGTCCTGACTTCCTCTGGTGATAAAAAGCAATGTGGAAGTGTAAGCTCAATAAACCCTTTCCTCCCCAACTTGCTTCTTGGTCATAATGTTTGTGCAGGAATAGAAACCCTGACTAAGACAGCATGTGAGTGAGATGTTGGTGCTAGCTGGGAGAAAATAGCAAGAGACTGCCAGGAATTAGTTTTGAGACCAGGAGATATCAGCATTAGAAGATGTTCTGGCAGGAAAGAGAGTTTGCTGAGATAGATTCTTTTTTTTATAGTTCCCGCAACATACATACTTCCAACATGTAATGGCAGGTAATATACATTACTATTACAAAGGGAAATTGGGAATATCATGAGCCAATCAAAACTTAAACTCAACAGGACAAACTCCAAATTCTCTAGTTCTGTCTGAGGACAAAGGATCAGACAGGCCTTCCATTCTGGCTTAGCTGACTGTGACATACTTCATAAGACTATATTGGTTCACATAGATTTGGGGTGGTTGTATTTTCATTTTCAGCCAACAATAGCAATTTATTTTTTCCTTATTGATTTCTCCCTTGACACACTCAGTACTGTGTTGTTTAGTTTTCATGAGTGTCTATACTTTCTGTAGTTTCTATTGTGATATCAGCTTCACTCCTCTGTGGTCAGATAGAATGCAGGACATTATTTGAACTTTCCTTTATTTCCTTAGAGTTTCTTTGTGTCCTAATATATGGTCAATTTTGATGATAGATCCTTGGACTACTGGGAAGAATGTATATTTTCAGTGGTTTTTATTAGGTCTGTTTGACTGATGATGCCATTTAACTCCACTTTTTTTGTTTTATTTATTTCCATATGACATGTCAACTGGTCAGAATATAATCATACACAATCACTATCATAGTTAGGTGTGGTTTTACATCTACTAGTATGTATTTGTAAAGTTGTGTACACTGTGTTTAATGTGTCTATATTTAAAATTGTACTGTTCTTTTGGTAAATTGCAAGTATGAAGTGAACTTCTTTATGTCTCCTGAATAGGATTCGATTGAAGTCTATTTTGTCAACTAGATAGAAAATTGCATAGAATTGCTATGCCTCCATGTTTCTTATTGGATTTTCTCTATATACCCTCTTTCATCCTAAGGTGGTAGTGATCAGATGGTAATCCTGCTTTCTGGTCAAATATGTGTCTTTTTTAGGGACTTGAGTCTACTAATTTTCAATTATTATTTAAACCTCTGTATTAATTCCTGCCATTTTGTCAATATTTGTGGATTTCTTAGGCTTCTGTTGATTAACTATCCTAGCATTGTTCATTTATTCCCTGTGGCTTCTGGTATTTTTATCCTTCCCTTCAAGCTAAAGTTTCCCTTTAAGGTCCTCTAAGTAGGTGACTTCATGGTTATACATTTCTTATTTATTTATTTATTTATTTATTTATTTATTTACAGCATGCCTTAAACAGCACAATAGCTCTGCAGCTGACTACTCTCCATCCTATTAGAATCTACTTTCCAAAGGTAACGCTGAATTATTACTTATTATGTTTCATCTTGGCTGCTCTTTGCTCCAATTAGATAGCCCTCAGGATCAGGCTCTCCTCTCTCTTAACTCAAGGCTGCTCTCCTGTCTCTTCTCCTTCATGTTCTTTCTTTATTCTTTGGTCAAATCTTCCTCCTTCTTCCCTCCTCATGATCCTCTCTCCCAAAGTCCTTGACAACTCAATCCCAACTATTTCTTTTCTGGCTAGCTACTGGCTGTTGGCATCTTTATTTACAAATCACAATTAACTGAGGGTAGGGTTACTTCTCCTATAATTTCCCTTCTATTATCATCTGTAGTGCTGTATTAGTGAAAAGATATTGATTAAATGTGTTTTTGAGATGGAATATCTTGGTTTCTCTATCAATGGTGATTGAGAAATTTGCTGGGAATTTGCCTGTGCTGACATTTTTTTTCCCTTAGGGTCTCCATTGCATCTGACTAAGGTCTTCTGGCTTTTAGAGTCTCTGTTGAGAAGTCTGATGCAATTCTGATAGATCTGACTTTATATGTTATTGGATTTTCTCCTTTACCACTTTTAATGTTCTTTCTTTGTTCTGTGCACTTTGTGTTTGGTTATTATGTGACAGGA
>JADRCD010096240.1:0-11737 GCA_019843815.1 Montemys delectorum | reverse complement strand
TTTTTTTTTTAAGGAGTCTAATGTACTTGTAAATCATTAGGATCATACTCTGTGGGATTTAGTTATGGTATCGGACCAATAAGACAAATATGCTCATAATCACAGACACGTCTCACCAGCACCCAAGCCCCCTTTCATTCTCTGGCTCAGTACCTTTGTCACACTGATAGACCAGTGTTCTTGCTCTTTGGCAAGGCTAGCCCTAGAGTCTGAGAAATGAACTGAGGGACAGCCTGTCTATTCAGGAAGAGGGTCAGCTATAGGGGGACGTGTGTGCTTCTTATACAGCAAGTCTTCTTTCTGTTGGTCCATGTCCTCCCAGACCTCTTTAAAGAACATTTTATTCTTTGTGAGCTTCACATTATCTGCCCTAGTCCTCTCATCTCCCGACCCCACTTGCAGATGTTCATGAGTCATTGGTCTGGTTTGAGATCTTCTGTGAGATCAACATGGCATCCTCACGGGGACGCATCCCAGTTACCCTGTTGTTGCCCTGTGCCATGGAGAACCAGAAGCTCTAAAACAGCAGGGCTGGCCCTTTGATGGGTTCCAACATTTGCAGATGAAATAGATTTGGGGGTGGGACAACTCAGATTGGGGGGGGGTGGGACAACTCAGAGCCCTCAGAACCCTCAGAGCCCTGGATCTGGGCAAGGTGGTAGCTGAGTGGGTCTCAGAGCATGTTGTCTCTCCCATAGCCACACCACCAGGGAAAATTCTCAATCACTGCTCTGACTAGGCCACCAAATGCTGCCATGGCATCGGGAGGAAGCAGGGCATCAGGAGGAGGAGGGGCATTGGCAGGAGGAGGGGTCAGCTATCCTGCTCTCATGACCTTAGGGACCTTTCACTAGCACTCACACCTCCAGAGCCAGCTCCACAGTACTGCCCAGTTAGCTGCCCAGTCAAGGTGCAGGCCCCACTTTCCCAAGTGCTTTAGCCTGTGGGGGGCCGTTGCTTCCAGATTTAAGCAATTAAGAATAAAGCCACCAGACACCTGCCATCACCTGCACAAAAAGTCTTCAGTTACTTTTGGGTAAACACCGAGGAGTAAAATTGCCAGATCGTATGGTGGGGATGTGTTCAGCTTTGTAAGAATCAGCAAAACTTGTGGGTATACCCACAAGATGCTCCATCATATAGTAAGGACACATGCTCCACCATGTTCATAGCAGCCTTATTTATAATAGCCAGAAACTGGAAACAACCCAGATGTCCCTCAACAAAGGAATGGATACAGAAAGTGTGGTACATCTACACAATGGAGTACTACTCAGCTATTAAAAACAATGAATTTATGAAATTCTTAGGGAAATGGATGGATCTGGAGAGTATCATCCTGAGTGAGGTAACCCAATCACAAAAGATCACACATGGTATGCATTCTCTGATAAGTGGTTATTAGCCCTTTTTTTTTTTTTTTTTTTTTTTTTTTTTTTTTTTTTTTTTTTTTTTAATCTCTGCCACTCCTTCTTAAGGTGGTTGATTCCCTTCTTTCAGAAGGAGTGGCAGAGATTAACTATGGAGCAGAGACTGAAGGAAGGACAAGCATATAGCTATCTCCTGAGAGGCTCTGACAATACCTGACTAATACAGATGTAGAGGCTCATAGCCATTCATTGAACTGAGTACAGAGTCCCCAGTGAAGGAGTTAGAGAAAGGTTCTGTGGAGCTGAAGGGTTTGCAGCCCCTTAGGATGAACAACAATTACTAACTAGTACCCTCAGAGCTCCCAGGGACCCAACCACCAACCAAGGACTATACAAGGTGGGACTGAATGTTCTGGCAGCATGTATATAGTAGAGGACTGCAAATTCGATCATAAATAGGAGGAAAGGGCCTCAGCCTTGTGAAGGTTCTGTGCCCCCAGTGTACGGGAATGCCAGGGCCAATAAGTGGGAGAGGATGGGGTGGCAGGCATGGGGAGGGGAGAGGCAAAAGGGGATTGTTCTTGCTGTTTCTGTTTGTTTGTTTGTTTTTTGGAGGGGAACCTAGGAAAGGAAAAGTTTACACGTAAATAAAGAAAATATCTAATATAAAAAAAATGATGGAAACTGTATCTGAAGATGTACTGGGCTGAAGCTTTAGAGCTCCCATTTTTAGTGGTTGGGCAGAGATGAGCTTGTCATTGACTCTGTAGTAGAGGTCCTTCCCTATAATTGCTGATAAGTGTACCATGACCATACATCACATCCCTGTCATTCCCAGTACCTGGCTCAGAAGCAGAAGAATAAGCCATATACACCAATCTGCTAACTCTCTTAAAGTTGTACCAAAAATGAGAGCAGGAAGCACAGCCAGAAACACTTCAGGAACTTTGAAAGCTCCAATCTAGTTCTTGAGATTGCATACAAATATATTATACATTGCTACATGAAGTAAGAAGAGGGCAAAATTACACAAGGGCAAGTAAAGAGTAGTTAAGATTTGACTAATCCTACCTGGGCAGTGGGAGGTATAGAGACCATGCTGTAGGTGAATTTTGGGGTATTATGCACTACCAGTTGGTGGAGAGTGACTGGAAGGAGGGAAGAAAGAGGAAAGGGATACAGAAAAAAGAGAAAAGAGAGGAATGGAGAAGGAAGTACAAAAAGGAGGAAAGGCAGATGGAAAGACAGGAAGAAGAAAGGAAAGGGAAGAAGAAAGTGAGAAAGCCAGGAGCATCAACAGAGTAAAGGTTGGACAATGACCAGTGCTTCAGGATACAGATGATTCAGCATGTCTGAATGTTGAGTGAGAGCAGAGGAAGGCACCAAGGGCATACTGAGCCCTTGTCCATCTTGGTGAAAAGCAAAGGGGATACAGAGCCCTTGTCCATTTTGATGAAAAGCAAACATTATTCAGACAGTAAAGAGCTGTGTAGCAGCCAGGTATAATGGGAGCGTTGGAAGGGAAGGCAGTAGCAGTAAGGGAGAGATGGTAATTACGAACCGGCAGTGGGCCAGTAATGGGAATGTTGTCTACAGAAATCCTACAGAAGTACAAACCAGTGTTTTCAAGTAACTGGATCTGAGAACCTAGGGATAGAGCTAAAAAGCAAGAGTGGAAAGTCCAAATCCAAGTCTTTGAACTTGAGGCACCAGCTGAGTTTTAGCAGCATCCATTGATGTAAGAAGGTAGAAGCAAAGGATGAGGTGGGGGAAGGAGGCCCTTTTCCTTTTTTGCTGTGCCTTGTTTCTCCCTTTGCAGTTTCCCTTCCTCCTTTCTTTCAGCTCATCTCTCCTGCTTTCTCACAACCCTCAAAGTCAGACTTGGAAGAGAATGGCAGTTTATGTTACATGACTAGGATGTTAGAATCTTTATCCAAATGTAATTGTCACTCTATTCCGGGTAAGCAAATACTCCCTGTATCTTCAAACACTAGGGTTTTTGTTGTTGTTGTTGTTGTTGTTGTTGTTATTTTTTTGCTTTTGTTTTTGTTATTATTGTTTTTTCTTCTTAGGATACTAAAAGTAGTTCAAAGATAGAATTTGGGGACTTGAGGGAGATACATGTGGGAGAAATTGTTGAGGCAATCATAGACAGGCAACAGATTGCTAGCTTAGACATCTGATTGATATTAAGTTTGACTTTTTAGGAAAATAATAAGTGGAGGGGGGTCTGTTTATTTTCACACCCTTTGAGGTGTCTCTGTGACTTCTCTGTGATGATTCCTACTAAGACGTGGGTTCTTCTGCAGAGGAGTGAAGTAGAAGTATGAGTGTGACTTAGGAGATAAACTGTTTCCATCAGTCCTGGAAGATTAAGCAAAGCCATAGGGGTTACAGTGTTCACTACCAGGTAGAAGAAGAGGTTTTGCAACAGAAAAGTCTGGGAAGGAAGAACAGAATAATAGGAGAATTAAGAAAAAATACCCAAAACCAACCACTTAATGGGAGTGAAACTGAGGGTAGATAAGCCTTCGAGGGAGGAAAAGACAAACACATCAGATGTGACTGTGTTGAAGATCGAAAGAACATGCTGTTTTTGTCCTGCAGGGGAGGGGGGAGACTGACGGGGATTGGGGGACACAGAACATTTAGTGGGGTGGCCGAAATGTAAAGTCAATTGAAAATAGGTGACAGGGAAATTCACGGAGGCAGCATTGGAAATCAGAGCAAGCGCAGAGGAGAGACACTCCTCCTGAGCAGAGATATCCAGGTCTGTAGCTGGTAGACATGTCCAGTGCATTGGCAGTAAAGCTGAGGGGTGAGGATGGGGCAGCCACATCAAAGCTGAGATAGTGAACTTCATTATAAATAATTCCATCCACCACCCCACCAAGATTCCAAAGTATTTCAGGCTGTCCAAAGAGTTCCACACTGAAACCACAAAATAGCCTAGGGATGTCAAGGCCATCTGAGGCTGAGTACAAATAAGATTATCCCCTGTGTCACTCCATTCACTGACCCCAGGTCTCTCCAGGAACATCAAATCCCTTTAATATCTGTAGAGAAGGTTCCATCTGGGAGTGTTTAGACGTTTTAGTGATAGCCTTAGGCTGAGGTAGATGGTAATATCTACTGAAATGAGATTCACTGTCACAGGAAATTCCAATGGTGGTGCTTTCCTAGGCCTCTGTTCTTCAGACTGGTTCAAGTATGTGATAACTATGTGAACAAATTAGGCACACCATGCAGATAATGGTTAGATAGTCAAGATCATGTTGACTGCTGTCTAACTCGAATCTCCACTCTCAGGAATGCTTCTTGGAAGACCCTCTAGTGAATTACAGTTCATGGGCTGCTGATCTGCTATTAATATAATTTCTGTTGCCCTTTGAGCTTTTAGCCCCACATGTGTAATTCTTCCAGAATATTCAGTATGTTATCTGAAAGGTCTCTCAACGCCACTGCCTCAATGCAAAACAGACTACACACAGACGAACAAAGGGAATTTAACTTTCATAAGTTGGTTTTAAAAATGCATTTACTTTGACTGCACTGAAAGAATCTTAAAAAAAAAAAAAGATGAAAAGCATCTTTAGCATGCCAAAAACATCTGGTTTCATATTTTCAGACCAAAAGGAAATTGCATGAAGACTAAAATCTTATGTTTTGATTTATATTATTATTGGAGGGCCGAGAAGCTGCCGCTCACCAAGTAGAATTTTACGATGATAAATAAATAAGGAAAACAATCTGACAAAACATGTCATGGGACATGAGCTCATAAAACCCAGAAAGCCTTGTCCTCAGCATAGGACTGTAGCATGTCCAGAGGAAATTTTGTTTTATGCAATAAATCATGCTTCAATTAAGACCCTCTCTGAGAGTGGATTGTGCATAGGTGCATGTGTACATATGTGTGTGGATGTGTGTGTGTGTGTGTATGCATATGCGTGTGTGCATGTGTGAACACTGTTAGTGTGTGTGGGTTGCTCTGCAAGAAGTAGTATCTCTAAGTAGCATGTTACACATGGAGTCCTAGTGATGTTTTTCTAATAAATCAAGGATGGTAATTCCTGAAAGCACTGGGATGCTTGAGACAGCAGTCAGGGGAAGAAAGGAAAATCCGGCAAGGGTGAGAAGAGACTGTTTTATTTCTTCATCAGCACACCTTTCCCTTCCCTAAAACTCCAGACAAGAACTGGAACAGTGCTTGATTTTCAGTCCTTGGTGCTCCCCCGGGCTAATTGTAGATAGAAGGCTCCTTTCATTCTAAATGGGAGTACTCTTTGCTGTTATCTTCCTGTGTTCCGAAGCATTGTCTGCTCAGGTGAGGCAATTCAAAGACAATAAGATCACAGCTATTGTTCACGGAGATGCAAACTGCATGCTTTCCATCTGCCATCGAGACCATCTCTTGCCATACTTGAGCATCGATTGTATTTTTAGAGGGACACTTTTCATAGCAGACCTTATAAGTTGATTTACTTCAAACTACGAGAGGAGATAAACCAAGGCAGATATGTAGACGATTTTATGTCCAATCTTCCTCAGGCTTTGGAGTGCTGATTGAGGAAATATTTAACTCCCTTGCCTCCAGATACATCAACCATTCTGCTCGCATGCCCCAGACTGCTTTCAGTAGCAATAAGTGTCACTCTGCTTATGGTCTCTCTGACAGTGAGCCCCACACCAAAATAAGATCAGTTAGCACATTAAGCAATACATTCCAAATATTAGGTGGTTTCCCAATGGAGTCCTGATGGAATTTAAAATACATATATATCTGATATTAACGGGTACAGTATTCAATCAAACGGTTTTGTTGCTAAAACTCAATATTCTACCATCAGACAAGAGGCCGGGAGAATGCAGAATAGTTGTGGAAAAAATTCTGGAACTTTCAGCTAAGATATAGCTGCCATCAAAAACATTCTGAGGCACATTGTTGATTTAAGAGGAAGCCAACAGAGGATTCGGAACTTTTATTTTCCCAGAATCTACACAGATTTGAGCATGAAAATTTCCCCTGTGATTTTTTTCCCCCTTCTTGCCTTTGCTTGCATTTGTTCATGAATTAATTTCAGGCCATTACTCTCTAAATAAAATTGCTAGCCATCAATTCCATTAACTGGGTCAACTCACTTTATGTAAGTCTGTCTTTGGATTCTTGGAAATTGTCCCTTTCTTTGGTGACAAGAACTTTGCTTTCTGTAAGTAAGAAGCAGAGCCGGTTCACTTCTTCCTGCATGCATGCATATGTGTGGAAAAGGTAACATCCTGTCTCCAGTGCTATTGGGAATTACTACTGGCATGTTTTGACTCATTATGTTGAATCTTAATCAGCTGGTGAAAAAAAAAATTAGTTTCATCAGCTGATGAAGGCTTAGGATAATGAGTCAAAACATCCTGATAGGCTTCTCAGGAGCCAGACATGGGAGTGGAATACTCCACCTGACACGTTGTCTCTTACTGCTGTCCAACAAATAATTCTCTGGTCACTGTATTTACCACCATAGAGCAACCACACCATGACCCGGGATGGGAAGGGGTTGGAAAGGCACAAGCACTAACTTTTTGGATGGCATGTATCATGTTTATCCTTACTACATTTTATAGCATGAAAACATGTACAATGTGAGTTTGCAATTGCATCAATTTTGAAGCATATACTCTGAAGCATGTGTTATATCTTCATGGCTGGGCAGTACTTCCTACTGATCTTTTAGTAGTATCTTGTAAAACGGAAACTCTGTCACACCCCAGATCTTCACTCCACTGCCCTGTCACTGGTGATTAGCCATTTATTTTCTGCTTCTAGAGCTGGACTTTTTCCAGGTGCCCTGTATAAGTGAAATCATTCAACAGATGTTCTTTCTAGCTGGTTTATTTCATTTAGCACAGTATCCTCAAATTTCACCCAGGTTGTAGCTTATGTCAAAATCTGCTGCCTAATTGAACCCAAATAGTATCGCATTGTATGCATGTCTAGCCACATTACAGGTAACCTCCTACCTCTTGTTAATTGTGAATAATGCTGAAGTTGGCATAGATGTAGGAACAACTCTTTAGGACTTGGTTTTTGGTGTATGCATGTGTGTGTGTGTGAAATTACAGTAGATCCTTTTCCATGGTCTAGTCTGGTGAGTCTGACTGATCCTCCCCTCTATCAAGTCCCATATCTAGGAGGAGTCCATCTAGTGCTTTAGCCTAGTCTCTCAACCCTTCCCTTTGGGCTTCCACTGAGACCCACAAACCTGCCCTTGACCAATGGACCCCTCTCATAGCATATTCACTTCTCCCACCAGTCAGATCCTTAATGTCCTTCTTTGTGTCTAGCCTAACCCTATGCACCTGCATCATTTCCAAGTTCGAGGCCCAACCTGCACACATATTTACTCCACAAATACCCCAGCCGTGTTTATTGCTAGCCTGTTTATGATAGCTAGGAAGCGAAAATAGTGGGAGTATCTTTCAAATGATGGACAGACAATAAATATGTACATATACAGAATGGAATACTGTCCACTGGCAAAGAAAAAAAAATGAGATCATGAAGTTTGCCGATAAAAAAGATGGAACCAAAAGTGATCCTATTGATTATGGTAGCCTTTAACTAGGGAGAGAAATGTTGTATGTTTTCTCACTGAAAGTTCCTAGATCCTAATCATCAACTGAGAGTAATTAGCCTCAAGTAAGTACAGAATCCTGGAAAGTAAAAGGAGACTGTTGTGGGAGAGTGGGTGGGGGTAGGAACCATGGCGAGGGGAAATAGCAGAGTGCAAACACAGGGCAGTCTAATTATTCAGGAAGAGGGAGATAAATAGATAAGGGAGGATAAAATATTAGCAAACGTGCCTGAAAAAGGCACAATAGTCACTAATAGTTATCTACCTAAAAATACCTATAATACACATAAGTTGGTATACAAATATTTGTATCTTGTTTAAAGGAAAATGCCACATTGGCAATGACCACGCTCCCTCCAAGGGCTAAATGCTATCTAACAAAATCTCCAAAACCAAGTACAAGACCCCCTCTTTTGAGTTGTTGGTCAGTGTTATCTAAGAGACTCCCAAAATATTATAGCCTTGTGCTATTAGCTTTGTCTATTGTCCATCCCTATGTTCCCCGCATTGGTAGAACGTGTGTTTCTATTGCTGAAAACACTGTACATTTCAGACACAGGACCAGAGTTCCCAGAGCCAGAACTAACCCGAAAGCCTACTCCTTGAGGAATTCTCATAGTACCTGAAGAGACCACGCAAAGTTCTAAAGTAGGAACACAATGATCAGTCATACCTACTTATAAGTCAAATACTGACTAGCATGGCCCTATAACCCTAAAAGTGCAACAGCGACATTCATAATTGGATAGCCACCAACAGCCCTCTCATTTGACTTAATACTTCCTCATCAAGAAGGAAATCATGCCTAGTACTGGAAACCTGGCTAAACAGCCAGGACTAGTGAAGTCATGGATCTCAGAGAAGAATTTCTAAGTGCCACTTTATCAAACAGCATAATCCCCAGCTACATTCTAAATATTTGTTCTTATACCCATAGTTACTTATAATCCTCACCCCAATCAAGGAAACTTCCCTTTAAACAGATGGACACCATTACAGGAAACCACAACTAATCAATATGCAGATTTGTCAAGCCCCATCTCAATGGATATATCCACAACTTCTGTACCTAAGGCTTAAGGATCATTTTGGAAGAGGAGGCAGACATATTGTAAAAGCCAGAGGAGCAGGGAGTCTGCTATGATATTGTCTATTAGGAATGTCAGAAGCTACATAAAGTCCCAATAAGATGACTGCTTAAACATGAGCCAAAACAGGATGGCATCAATAGACATGCTAACAGGCAGGGGCAGCTCATAAGACCTTGACCCTACACAATGAACTACAGGCAATTAAGGCATGATGAGAGTGGGAGAAATTATCCTCACATGGAATAGCACATCAGTTGTTGAATTCTTTTTCCAACACTCAGTGGTCAACCCTGAAAAACTTTCACATGCAAATACTGACTGAGCAGGTTATAGTTATCTATTTAGAAGAAAAATTAAAAAATAATATATTATACTATATACACACACATATATACACACATAGATATATACATGGATTATGATTTATATGCATATGCATGTAAGAACAATAAAAAAAAACATTTCAGATACCCACAGCCAAACAATAAGTGTAGCTCAGGGAGTCTGGAAGGGTGGGGAAGGATCGAAAGAGCCAGAGGAGTCAAGGACACCACAAGAAAACCTACAAAATCAACTAACCTGGGCCCATAGACATTCACAGAGACTGAATCACCAACCATAGAACAAGAGTGGGATGGACCTAGGTCCCTTTTTAACACGCATTCAGCTTGGTCTTCATGTGGGTCCCCTAATAGCAGGAGCAGGGATTGTCTCTGACTCTGCTGCCTGCCTTTAGATCCCTTTCCCCTAACTGGGCTGCCTGCTTGGCCTCAATAAGAGGAGATGTGCCTAGTCCTACTGCAAGTTGATATGTCAAGGCTGGTTGATATCCAACGAGACCTCCCCTTCTCCAAAGAGAAAGGGAGGAGAGGATGGAGGGGAAGCTGTGATCAGATGTAAAGTAAGTAGATGAATGAATGAATAAAAAAAGAAGGATGTGAAAATAGAATCTACAAGAACACAGAGGATCTTCTGGACATAGCCAGGGATGTCCCCAAAAGCACTGTTAATAGTTCAAGCTGTGGCCAATATAAAGTAGCAAGATAAAAGATCAGGTCTGAGAAAATGTAAAATAGACTGTAAGGGGATAACTGGTGAGATGATGATAGTGTGTTATTTTTTAAAGCTAGGTGACATGTGTTGCCGGAGACAGAGTCACTACAGAACATGGACACCTAAGGGGTTTCATCAAACCCCAGGTCTCATGGCAGGCAGTGAAGGAACAAGAGAGAGGCTGTTTGGTCTGCAGTTGCTAGTGGGTAGAACTGGAGGTAAGGGGTGTTGGGAGTGGCTGAGCATGCCTTGCTGGGGAGCAGACTGAGGGCCTTTGTTAATTAGAAAGGAATGCAAGCTTTTCGTGTATGGTGTTCTTCAGGGTCTGGCCATAGTAGATGCCACATAAACTTGGACTTTGTCTCTCCTTTCATTCCTTCCCTGTGGGATGCTATCTCAGTATTCCTGAGTTCTAAGTGTGGGAGACACCCAGCTTCGCTTGCCTTGTGGACATCTCCATTCACTGCCCTGATTGGTGCAAGGCCTATGCTTTGCTATTTCAGAATCTGGCATTAATATTTCATTCAAATAGTTTAATCCTTTCTCTCTCTCTCTCTTTGACTGGTCCTTCTGGAGGCTCAGTGTTTAATGTTCATTCACATTTATAGCTCCTGGCAGGAACAGTAGCTACTCAATGGCCAGTTTATTAATTGAATTGATATATTGCAAGTAGTCTTCCAGAAACATTGTAGGGTACACTCCAGAGGCTGAGACAAGGAGCATGGGAGTCCTAGGCCAGTGCAGGGCCTCCATAACAGACCATGCCTGTGCTCTCTAGGATGACTACATTTCAGGGACAGGAGTAAGAGGTCTCTCTAAGACTTTATGCCCTTGGCTTTCTCTATTCATATGATAGGATCATGTCCCTTCTAGAATGTAATTAAGTGTATTAATTAAACCTCTTCTAGGTTTAAATGAGATCTTGAAAAAGAAATCTCTGACCTCCTATGAGAAAATATGACACCTGAACCCTTGAGCTCCCTCTGCAATATGTGTAATTCTTTGTCTCATCTCCCTTCTCCTTCCCTCTCCCAGTCACCTCAACTCTCTTCCATTTTCTTCTCTTCCTCTGCACTCTTCCCTGCCTTTGACACTTCCTTCTTCATCCTCCATTTCTCTTCTTTTCTGATCCCTTCCCCACCCCTCTCCCCTTCATTCTCTCTTCTGCCTTCTGCCTCCCCCTTCCCTCTCTCCTCTTCCCGTTGTTTTCCTCTTCCCTCTCTCCTTCTCTCGCCCCTCTGCTTTCCTCTCCCTCTCCTCTGCCCTTCCCTCTCTCATCTTCCTTCTACTTTCCCTTCCCTTTCTCTCTCCCTTCTCCCCTCCCCTCTTCCCTCCCCTCGTTCCTCCCCTCTGCTTTCCCCATTCTTCTCCTGTCCTCTTCACTCTTTTCTCCACCCCCTCTGCTCCCATTTCCTCCTCTCTCCTCTCCTCTGCTCTTTCCTTCTCTCCCCATTCTCCTCCTCTCCTCTCCTACCCCATTCCCTCCTCTCACTTTCTTTTTCCTCTTCCTCCCTCCCCTCCCTATCCACTTCTATCCTCTTCCCCTCCCTTCCAACTCTCTCCTCAACCTTCTTTTTTTTTGTGTGTGTTTTTTTTT
>JADRCD010096239.1:0-25553 GCA_019843815.1 Montemys delectorum | reverse complement strand
TTTAATAGCTGAGTAGTACTCCATTGTGTAGATGTACCACACTTTCTGTATCCATTCCTCTGTTGAGGGACATCTGGGTTGTTTCCAGTTTCTGGCTATTACAAATAAGGCTGCTATGAACATGGTGGAGCATGTGTCCTTATTACATGATGGAGCATCTTGTGGGTATATGCCCAGGAGTGGTATGGCTGGGTCCTCTGGTAAAACTATGTCCAATTTCCGGAGGAACCGCCACACTGATTTCCAGAGTGGTTGTACCAGTTTGCAATCCCACCAGCAATGAAGGAGTGTTCCTATTTCTCCGCAGCCTCTCCAGCATCTGCTTTCATCTTGGGAACCCACATGACAGAAGGAGAAGGCTGACTCCCACCAGTTGTCCTCTGCGCATGTGTGCAGGACTCTTCCTTTAATTGCCATGGGCTTCTTAGCTAAGGTTGGGGCTTCAGGACTTCCTTCCCCCTAAACATGCCTCTTGTTTAGGGCAGAAATTTATTTGATGAATTCAAGTGTGGTATAAGCTGAAAAGAATATCTTAAAAATTCATATTGAAAGATTGCTTTACAAAAAACAACGCTAGAAGCCTTTTACTTGCCTTTTTAATGGTTTATTTATTTCACCAGAATACTGCAGTAGAATGTAAAATAACAACCACAACTGGAGAGAAACATTTTGATAAAAGTCCTACAAAAACAAGGCACCCACGGAAAATTGACCTAAGAGCTCGCTACTGGGCATTTCTTTTTGACAATCTTCGCCGGGCAGTAGATGAAATCTATGTGACTTGTGAATCAGATCAGAGTGTGGTCGAATGTAAGGTAAGGTGTCATTTGCTTGTCATTCATGCAAAGTCATATGCTTGAAAAGTTTTCCTATATCTGACTTGTTTACTTCATTTTTTGAGTTTTAATTATATAATTTTTATTTTATTACCTGTAATTAGAATTGTCCTTTTAAGCCTTGCTCCAAGATTGACATGTGCTTGAGTCTTTCTTAATATTTAGTTTTTTTTAATTTTTAATATTTTTATTTGATGTAATATATGTCTTTTCATTTTCTGTGAAAGATTTAGTGGAAAACTGTCTTAACTTACAGTCCTAGGGAAAGACTCAGAGGCTGTACGCATGCATGCACGCATGCACACACATGCACACACATGCACGGGTGCACACATGCACGAATGCACACACAGGATTTCCAAAGTTCTATCTGCATTTTCTTTGGCTACTGTTGATAGAGATTTTCATAGTCTTTGGTTTCATGTGCTGTAGTTGGGAATTGCTCCCTTTCCGCTGAAGTAAGTAGGATGCTTCTAATTTATTTTTGTTATAGAAAAGAAATTGATAGCTAACCATAAACAATCCTGGGTGGGATTGGGATATCACTGAAAGATGTGTTTTCTGAGTTTTGGATAACCTTATGTTTGTAAGAACTTTAAACAGAGTCTTGCTCTGGAAACTCACTGAACAACCTGGTCTTTTAGTAAATCTAAGCTATATACAATGTTAATTTTTATTTAGTAGAATCTTAAGAAAGTCAATGAATTTTCATAGGATTTATTAAGGAGGTAATAGAATTTATATTTTTTAAGTAACCATGATTTTAATGATGACCATGATTCATTATTTAGCCTTTGAAATACATGAATAGTCAAAGAAAAGTTACAGGTTGAAACAATGTTTGTGTTTCCTCTTTAATTGGAAACAATGAAGGTAAGTTTTATACTAGCTTCAAAATATAGTTCATCAGAAGTATATTCTAAAATTAACAATAGTTGGAATTATTCAAATATGTAGTGTGGTGATTACAATGAATATTGTTATCATGTAAAACCTTTTTTTTTTTTATTAGGTATTTTCTTTATTTACATGTACATTTTCCCTTTCCCATCTTCCCCTCCAAAACAAACAAACAAACAAACAAAAGCAAGAACAAACCTCTTTTGCCTCCCCCTTCTCCATGCCTGCCATCCCACCCTCTCCCACTTATTGACCCTGGCATTCCCCTACACTGGGGCACAAAACCTTCACAAGGCCGAGGTTCTTTACTCCTATTGATGATCGAATTTGTAATTCTCTACTATATACCTGCTTCCAGTACATTCAATCCCACCCTGTATAGTCCTTGATTGGTGGTTGGGTCCCTGGGAGCTCTGAGGGTACTAGTTAGTAATTGTTGTTCGTCCTAAGGGGCTGCAAACCCTTCAGCTCCATAGAACCTTTCTCTAACTCCTTCATTGGGGACCGTGTACTCAGTTCAATGAATGGCTGTGAGTCTCTACATCTGTATTAGTCAGGTATTGTCAGAGCCTCTTAGGAGATAGCTATATGCTTGTCCTTCCTTCCGTCTCTGCTCCATAGTTAATCTCTGCCACTCCTTCTTTTGGTGTTTGATTCCCCTTTTTAAGAAGGAATGAAATGTCCACCTTTTAGTCTTCCTTCTTCTAAAGTTTCTTGTGGTTTGTGGGTCGTTCTTCCTGTATTCCAAACTTCTGGGCTAATAACCACTTATCAAAGAATGCATACCATGTGTGATCTTTTGTGATTGGGTTACCTCACTCAGGATGATACTCTCCAGATCCATCCATTTCCCTAAGAATTTCATAAATTCATTGTTTTTAATAGCTGAGTAGTACTCCATTGTGTAGATGTACCACACTTTCTATATCCATTCCTCTGTTGAGGGACATCTGGGTTGTTTCCAGTTTCTGGCTATTATAAATAAGGCTGGTATGAACATGGTGGAGCATATGTCCTTATTACATGATGGAGCGTCTTGTGGGTATATGCCCAGGAGTGGTATGGCTGGGTCCTCTGGTAGAACTATGTCCAATTTCCGGAGGAACCGCCACACTGATTTCCAGAGTGGTTGTACCAGTTTGCAATCCCACCAGCAATGAAGGAGTGTTCCTATTTCTCCGCAGCCTCTCCAGCATCTGCTGTCACCTGAGTCTTTTATCCTTAGCCAATCTGACTGGTGTGAGGTGGAATCTCAGAGTTGTTTTGATTTGCATTTCCCTGATGACTAAGGATGTTGAACATTTCTTTAGGTGTTTCTCAGCCATTTGGTGTTCATCAGTAGAGAATTCTTTGTCATGTAAAAACCTTTTTATGTTTAAAGAAAATATTTAATTTTTAAAAGTTAAATTTAGTCTGTGTATATGTGCCATGACACATGTGTGGAAGTCAGGGCAGCTTGTGGAAGTTGATTCTCTCTCTTTATTGTATGGGTCTTGGGGATCAATCTAAGGTTTGTTAGGAGACATAGCAAGTATCTTAATTTGCTCACTCATCTTACTGCCCCAAGAAAAATATTTTTAATTAAAGTCATATCATTTGAATGTAATCAGTCAGCATGTTGTAGTAGAAAATATCACTATATTTGGTTTTGCTTTCACCTTCTTCTACAAAGTGAATGTGTGAGCCTAAAAGTGAGTTTGTGAGTCTAAAAGTGAGCATATGAGACTGCATAATTTCTAGGTCATTCCTAGAGCTCAATCATGTGAACAGATTCTTTGATTTTTTTGTGATTTAAAATAACAGTGTCTCATTGAAGAAATCAGACTTGTTTGTTAAATGCATTCTGTAATGGAGTGAGATTGGCCAGTTGCAGGCCCAGCTCTTGTGATGACTAAAACATTGGGTCCTCCCTCTAGTGCTGCTGTCTGAGGAAAATTCAATGTTGTAAGGAATTGTGGCTTTTATTTCTGGTTCTATCACTCATTTTTCCAAAGTTTTGTGTAAGTTTGACAGTTGTAAGTATTTCTTATGTAAGGTGTAGGTTGAGGGTGAAAAGGGGTTTGAGAAAGTTAGCATGATGATTGTATATGACAGAGCCTGGAGGACTCATGCTGATAATAAGATCTGGAAAGTTAAACTCATTTTCATTTCTTTTCTCTTCTCTTCTGCCTTTAGGACTTTTAAAATAATGCAAATAGATACAATTTGAGAATTAGTCTAAGTACATATTGTGTTATAATCTGTAGTCCTTTTTGCTTTTTTTTCTCTTTTATCATTCTCAAAACTGCCATTTAATTTTGCAGTTGGTTAATATACTTGTGAGACATAACGCTCAGAGATTTCCCTGGTGTTTTATTTTTATGTTTATGGATGTCTTGCCTGCATGTGTGCAGGTGCCTGCAGAGGTCAGAAAAGGGCATCTGATCCCCAGGGATTGGTGTTTGAGACAATTGTGAGCTGCCAAGTGGGTGCTGGAAATTGAACCCCAGTTCTCTGGAAGAACAGCTGGTGCTCCTAAGTATAGAAAAATCCCTAGTCCTATTCTCTTATTTTACAGGTGATCTACCCTGTATTTTGTTAAAGCATTGAAGGCTTTATATTCATTGGCAATTTTTTGTACCTTAACTGATTAATCATAGTTCAGTTTGGTGTTTCATATGTTAAGTGTAGTTAATAACACCTTGTTTTGTAATTCGCATGAGAAGTGTATCACAGTAGTGAAAGGTATTTTTATTTTACCCAGGACTGTTGACCCAACTGTTTATTTTGAGTCAGAAGGGATATTTATTTTAGTATCAATCACTTTACTACATGATTTTTTAGAGCACTGACACTCCTGTAAAAAACAACACACTATATCCCTTACTCCTCCTTTTCTCTTGCTCTCTTACAGAGTGGGCCAAAAGATGGGTTGAAGAGGCATTGGCTTTTGGCATTTATACAGTTAGTCTAGTGGTTCACAGTTAGTCTATTTGTTCACAGTAAAGTTTAAGGTGAATACTAAGATGATTTTGTTGGGACATTTGTAAGTCTAAATTCACAAAGAGGAGAATGATAGAATTTTCTCTGGATTGATATTTGCCTTGATTATGTTGTGTCTGGAATGTGTTAAAGAGTTTTAAAGAAAAGAATGCTGAGGACACATTTTCTTCCTTTCCATGTTTCCCATTTGAATTTGCAGTGTGGGGAACTAGAAATAAATATGTGGTAGGTTGTTGTTGTTGGGGTTGCCTATAGAGATTGGTGTTGCCTCTGTCTTAGAGAGTTTATGGTATAACAGATTTGATGTAGTAGCCCATGCCCACTTGAAGGATGCTTGGACAGTATGCTTCTGAACATTTGGCCAAGTGAATACATGAAGAATTATGGCAGGTTTGAGCAGAGGCATCCAGTGTAGAGTTGCATACTGACTAGAGATCACATTCAGTACCTGTGCAGAAACCAACCATCAGTGCAATGATAAGGTTGAGGCCACTGACTTCAAATTGAGTCAGAGAAAAGGGCCTTGAAGACATCATGTTCTGGGAGCATTTTTGTTGGCAGCTGACTGTATCTGTTGAGATCTGAGAATAGGGCTGGCTTATGACCATGGTGGACCATCACTAATGTCTGGCAGGCTTTGTAAATAAACTGTTGCTGTTTCTGTAGGCACCCTTTAATGCAGAGGATAGAAGTTTGTAAAGGAAAGAGATAAGAAGGGGAATTGTGGAAGATGAAGGAAAGAGAGAGCCAGTAAACAAGTGTTTCTCCTTCCCACCATTTGTGCTAATAAGGAAGGATGTCAATAGATGAGATTTAAAAACTGATTATTTACAAATGTTAGTTACCATTTATTTGATTATCTCATTTTATCATGTATATATGTAATTATTATTATATATTAGTTGAAATAATTTATTAACTAACTTTTCTGATGATTGCATATATGTCTGTAATATGTTCTGGTCACTCTTTCCCCACACATTCTGATATCTCCCTCCCATATTCCTCAGTACACCCTGCCTGCCTGTTCAGAGAGCAGTTAGTTACCTCCATAATAGTTATGCCACTGTTGCATAAGTGGGTGCATACTGCCTGTCACTTTTGTAGTTTGTGGGGTTCACAGCTGAGTAAGACCACTGATGCCTTTTTTCCCCACAGCAGCCTGTACAGTAACTTCCTGCACTATGAAAACTAGCCATGAGGGGGAATCTTCCAGCTCGACTCCAGCTTGATTTCTTTATATTATGTAACCAAGATATGTGGTGTCTTCAGAAGATACAGTTATCTGTCATCTTATCATCTAGTTCTGGTGATTGAATATTGCTGAAAAAAATGTCATTTCAGTAATTAAACCCAAAAATTGAGGATTCAATTGAGTAGTTATGGGGAAGAGCAACAATTGTTTTATATCTCAATGAGTTGAGATGTTTCAATTCAGTAAATTAAGACAAGTTCAAAATGTAAGTGGAGGTAGGCCTTTTACCAGATACCTGTAACCTCTGGTGTTCAAGAAGCAGAGGCAGGGCAATAATGCATTTAAGTCCTTCCTTGACTACAGAGTGAGTTTAAGGCTACCCTGGGCATATTAGTGAGCACCTATCTCAAAATAAAAAGTGGAAAAAGAAAAAGGAGAACCAGTGATGTAAGTTCATGCTACAATGCATGTGTGCAGCTGTGAGCACAATTTTCTATGATATGCGTTTTTCTGGGCTGGATTATTTCACTCAAGAAGATTGTTTCCAGTTTCATTAATTTACTTGTGAAGTTTATAATTTCATTTTCTTAATAGCTGAACGATGCCCCATTTTGAAAATGTACCATATTGGCATTGTTCATTCTTCTGTTGATGGACATCTAAGCTATGTCCATTTCCTGGTTATTGTGAATAGTGGAGCAGTGAGCTTGTGCGATCACCGATTTCTTAGTAGGATACAGTCTTTTGGGTGTGGAAAAAGGACCAAGAAACTCCGTGGGATGGTGGAGGCAGAGCCCACGAAGATTCCCGGGATTTGGACTCTGAAGACCAGTATTGGGGTGCAGATCTAACTTACTATTTGGTACAATAAACTTACATACAACTTTTCAGCCTAACGGTACGGTTATGTAATTAAGGGCCAAAAGGGGCATTACACAGGTGGTCTTGCTGAATCTGATTCATTTGCCCATGACTCTGTAGGGAAGAGAGTTGATCACCTGGGGGGATTTCTGTGAAGGTAGGGATGGGGGGAGGTGGGTTGTGGCCATCACCCTGGCCTTGGGTCCTTTGTTCTGTTTTACTGGCCACCTTAGATCAGAACTCTTTTAGCAGCCACAAGAGCCTATGGCACTTCGCTCTTCATCCCACTTCTTCCTCCACCAGATTCATTCCCACATCCCACACTTGGGTATATGCTCAAGAGTAGCATAGCTGAATCAAGTAGTAGATCTGCTAACAACCTTCATACTGTTTCCATAATGGCTTTGCCAATTGCCTTATTTCCTTACTCACTTACACCAGTAGCAAATAACTATCCTCTTTTCCTTACACTCCAGCATTTGCCATCATTATTTTTTTCCTTTTAAAAAATCTTAACCATTCTTGGGGGCTAGAAAGATCACTCAGTGGTTAAGAGCACTGACTGCTTTTCCAGAGGTCCTTAGTTCAATTCCCAGCAACCACATGGTGGCTCACAACCATCTGTAATGGGAATCTGATGCCCTCTTATAGAGTGTGTAAAGATAGTGACAGTGTACTCATATAAATAAAATTGAATAAATCTTAAAGGAAAAATCTTAGCCATTCTGACCTGAATAAGATGAAATTTCAATGTAGTTTTAATTTGTATTTCCTCGATAGAAAAGGATTTTGAATATTAAAAAAATATTTCTCAGCCATCTTTTTATATTTCATCTTTTTGAGAACTCTGTCCAGAAGTATGCCCATCTTTTAATGTTTGGGCTTTTGATGCTTATTTACTTATTTTTTAGTTCTTTGAATATTCTAGATACTCACACTCCATCAGATGTTTAGCTAGTAAAGATTTTTCCCCCAGACCTTCCTTTTTACTTGGATGATAGTGTTCTTATGTTCTGCCTAGTTTTATGTCACCTTGATACAAGCTAGAGTCATAAGAAAGGAGCAAGCCTCAGTTGAGAAAACGCCTCCATAAGAACAGACTGTAGACAAGCCTATAACGCACTTTCTTAATTAGTGATTGATGTGGGAGGGCCCAGCCACTTGTGAGAAGGGCCACCCTAGGCAGTAGTCCTGAGTTCTCTAAGAAAGAAGGCTAAGCAAGTCATGAGGAGCAAGTTAGTGAACATCACTCTTCCATGACCTTTGCATCAACTCCTGTCTCCAGGTTCCTGCCAGGTATGAGTTCCTTCTCTTACTACTTTTATGATAAACTGTTATATAACTGTGAGCCAAATAAACCCTGTCTAACCCAATTTGCTTTTGGTCACAGTGTTTCATTACTGCAATAATAACTCTAAGACACCTTTTGCTGTACAAATGCTTTAGTTTTGCCAGACATGATGGTACATGCCTTTAATCCCAGCACTCAAGATGTAGAGGCAGGCACATCTTTGTGAGTTCAAGGCCAGCATGGTCTACAAATGGTCTCTGTTACACAGTAAACACCATCTTGAAACCCGAAACCAAACCAAACCAAACCAAACCAAAAACCAAATCAAAAACCAAACCAAAAACCAAACCAAACCAAACCAACTGAACAAACAAACAAAACATTTTTGTTATATGGGTTCTCATTTGTTAATTTTTGGTCTTAATGTCTGTGCTAAGTTTAAGCATATTCCCTATTTTCTCCTTTTACTACGTTCAGATCAGCTAGTCTTATGTTGAGGTCCTTGATCCATTTGGGGTTGAATTTTTTACAGTGTTAGAGAAAAGGATCTATTTCATTCTTGTACATATAGGTTTCCAGCTTGACCAGCAGAATTTGTTGAAAATGCTATCCTTTTTTCCTCAATATGTATTATTGGCCACTTTATAAAAAAAAATCTGGCAGTTGAGAGTATGGGCTTATATTTATGCTTTCATTTCTAGTCCATTGATCAGCATGTCTACTTTATGTCAGTACAATGTTTGGTTTTTGTTTTTGTTTTTTTGTTTTTGTTTTTGTTGTTGTTGTTGCTGCTGTTGTTGATTAATATAGTTCTGAAGTTAAAATATGGGATGATGATCTCTCCAGTGACTTTTTATTTTTTATGATTATCTTGGATCTCTTGGGTCATTTGTGTTTCTACTGAAGTTTTAAGTTTATTTTAATGTCTGTCAAGAATTGTGCTGGAATTTTGATGGGTATTGTCCCGATAGGTTTTTGGTTTCCCATTTTAAGTGTCATTTTCACTTTTTTAATTCTACCAGTCTATCAGCATAGGAGGTGTCTTTAAATCTTTTTTGCCTTCATTAAAAAAAACAAACAAACTGTTTGACGCTCTCATTAGATAAGTCTTCTATTTTCTTTGTTAAACTTATTTCAGTGTGCTTGATTATTATTTTGAGTGGTGGTGTTTCCCTGATTTCTTTCTCACTATGCTTGTCATTTATATATAGGAAGACTATAGATTTTTATATGTTAATTTTGCATCTGGTTACATTGCTGTATGTAATAGTGGAAAAATTCAAGATATTAAAATGGAATTTAATAAAGAGACAATATTAAAAATGAAATAAACAGAAAAATTAATAAATAGACAGAAAGCAACAAAATGAGATGAAAATTTCAGCAATTAAACCAAAAATTCAGAGAAAAATCTTACCAACTTACTGTATCAAGTGGAAGAAAGAAAAAAAATCATAAAGACAAAGGGGAAAGATTGGATTAATCAAAGAATACATCAAGTCCAAAAGAATCCAGAAATAGAACATGAATGAATTCTGGGACACTATCAAAAACCCAAGCCTGTCAATAATAGATTTTGGAGACCAAGGGACCCAGGTTAAAGGTAAAGAAAATATTTCAACAGAATCATGTAATAACATGTCCCTTAATCTAAGAGATGCCTGTCAAGGTTCAAGAGTTATAGAGAACACCAAAGAGATGGGACCAGAAAAAGCAAACAAGTAATCAAAAACTACACATCATATAATGGCCAAAGCACTAATACGAAGCACATTAAAAAGTATATTAAAAGCTACAAGAGGGAAAGATGAGGCCAGTTTCAAAGACTGGTATAAAAGCTATGTTTTCTCTCCCCTACAGGATATTTTTATTAATTAATTGGGAATTACATACAATGAACCCTGCTCACACTTTCTATTCTTCCTAGGTCCACCTTTCCACCCTTGTACCAACCCCTCAAAAAAAAAAGTCCAATTTTTATTGCCTCTATACTCATTGGATCATGGTTAAAATTATTAAAATCCCAGTGGCCAGCCTCTTAAAGAGGTTGTGTCCTGTCCCATGTCCCCTCCTTTCCCCCATTGGCCATCAAATGTGAAGAGCTACACTTCAGTGTTTTTTATTAATTTTTTTTGTTTTTTGTTTTGGTTTTTCAAGACACATTTTAAAGAATTCTGTCTAGACTGTTGTTTCTTTTTTGGGGAGGAATTGTCACAGAAGCTTTCCATGTCTCATTCTCAGTTCTGAGTCTACAGTCATTGATACCATTGCAAAAGAAGCTCCCTTGCCCATAGCAGCCCGCAGCAGCACAGATTTTATATTTCACATGGTTTCCATTGGTAGCACTAAGTGTGGATATAATTCTGGCTTCTGGTAGTGGCAGCACAGACCACAGACATCACCATGGCCTCTAGTGGCAGCATGGACCACAGAAGTCTTTTGAGGAGACTAAATCCAGAAAATGAACCATTCATCTTCATCTCAGATATCTTGTTGCTCAGAGTGATTGTGCAGTTGAGCATGGTGTCTAGGGACAGGACCTGCTTGAGCTCCAGGCCACTGCATACTACCCTGTCCTCATTGTCAGCTGCCCCACTGGCTTCCTGGGCACAACCATTGTGCTTGCAGGCATTTGGCAGCATGCCACAGACTGGGCCTGTAGGTCGAGCACTTGTGTTGGTTTAGTGGGAAGTGACAGGATGGGCCTTGGTGTGGCCCAACCTTCCCAGCATCCTGAAGACTGGCCCTACTCAGCAAGAACATGCTTCTTTGTCCAGTGTGTATGCTGCTCTATTCTACCATCATTCTTTTTCCAGTTTCATGAAACCACTCTTTAAAAGCATCTTCCCATAAGACCTGCTTTTTTCTTCAGTTGTCTAGAAATATTCTGAGGTATGCAGGCTTATCCTCCTCCGCCTTCTTCTCCTCTGAAAGCCTGTATGTCTCTCAGGCTCCTTAGACTGGCTGTGACCATAGACTTGAATCTTCCACACACTAGTTGAATTTGCTGAAGGAGGCAGAGGCAGGAGGATCACGTGTTTGAGGCCAGCCTGGGCTACACCTTTTTACCACCGGGGCACATGTTCCACTATGGGACTGAGATCCACAAATAGGTAACAACTTTAAAAGACAGCCCCCTGTTGTTGGTCCCCTACATGAAGACTGAACTTCAACACGGCTACATATGTGTAGGGACCCTAGGTCCAGCTCATGTATTGGTTCAGTCTCTGAGACCCTCCAAGGGTCCAGGTTAGTTGACTCTGTTTGTCTTACTGTGGTGTTTTTATCTCAGGGGGCTCTCAGTCCTTCCCTCAACTCTTCCATAAGACTTCCCAAGCCCTGTGCAATGTTTGGCTGTGGGTCACTGCATGTATTTCAGTCAGCTGCTGGGTAGAGCCTCACAGGGGACAGTTATGCTATGAACAATCATAACAGAATATCATTTGTAGTGTCAGGGATTAGTGCTTGCCCATGGGATGGATCTGAAATTGGGCTAGTTATTGGTTGACCATTCTCTTAGTCTCTGCTCTGTCTTTGTCCCTGCATTTCTTGTAGACAGGACAAACTTTGGGTGCAAAGTTTTGTGGGTGTATTAATGTCCTTATCCCTCTACTGGAGATCCTGCCTGGATACAGGAAGTGGCTTTAGGTTTCATCCCCACTGCTAGGAGCCTCAGCTAAAGTCATTCCCATAGATTCCTGGGAACCGCTCCCATCTCAGGTTTCTTGCAAGTCTTTGAGATGCCCCCTACCCTTCCATCACTGCTAGCCACTGATTTCCATTCATTCTCCAGGCCCTTTGGCCCTCTCTCTTTTCTCTCTCCATACTTGATCCTGAACCTCCCCTCCCCTGCCATTCCCCTCTCCATCCTTTCTCCCACTTTATTCCCTCCTTCCACCTGCCTCCTATAACTATTTTAGTTCCCCTTCTAAGTAAGATTTAAGCATCCTCACTTGGGACTTCCTTCTTGTTTAGCTCTTTGGGTCGCTGGAGTGTAGTGTGGTTATCCTGTACTTTATGGCTAATATCCACTTATGAGTATATACCATGCACGCCCTTTTGAGTCTGGGTTACTTTACTCAGGATGATATTTTCTAGTTCCATCCATTTGTCTTCAAAATTCACGATGTTCTTTTTTTTAATAGCTGAATAGTATTCCATTGTGTAAATGAACCACATTTTTATATCTATTCTTCAGTTGAGGGGCATTTGGGTTGTTTTTCACTTAGTGGCTATTATGAATAAAGCTACTATGAACACAGTGGAGCATATCTCCTTGTGGTATGGTAGAGCATCTTTTGGGTATTCCAAATTTTCTGAGAAACCACCAGATTGATTTCCAGAGAGGTTGTTACAAGTTTGCACTCCCACCAGCGATGGAGGAGTGTTCCCTTGCTCCATATTTCTGCCAGCATGTGCTGTCACTTGAGTTATTGCAGAGTAGGAATTCTTGGGGTTGCTTGGCTCATGTATGAATTATAGAATTATTTTGTAGAGGTCTTACAGATGATTATGAGCTGAAAATAGGTTGTACATCTAGTTCAATGTCTATTCCAGTTAAATCTTGGGGTCCTAATATAGATGAGAAAGGATCATGAGGACCTTCAGATCCTATACAGCTGTACTTATTTGTCTCAGAAGAGCTCTTTTTGATGGCTATAGAGTTAAAAAAATATCCCTGGAGTTTTATCTAACAGCTATATCAGTGTAGAGCCTTTAGAGCAGCTCTATTCACAGCACAGGACATCAAAAAGCCTTGCCAACTTTAAAGAGACAGGTTGCAGTGAGGGAAAGGCATATGAGCCTGAAGAACCTTGGAAGTAGCATGGGGATTTGATCTGTTATAGACTTGCCTGAGTTAATCAGAACTAGTTGCTCTTCTGTGCCAGAGGTAGTTAGCTTTAGGGACAGGTAAAGGAAGTAATGACTTTCCCTCACAAGCAGAAATCTGCCTCACAAGGTTTCTGAGGAATGCTCAGTTCAGATAGCAATCTTTCTGTTTACCCAGTCAGTGTTCAGCCTGGGATGCGCCCAGGCTGTCATTTAGGACATTTAGCACTGCCATTTTTGGGGTCTGTTTTCAGCCTAACAGCAAACTCATATAGGAGGAGTGAACCAACTCTTCGAGGTTGTCCTCTGACCTCCTCATAGCATGCTTATATATATGTGCATGCATATACACTCAATAAATAAGTAAATAAATGTAAAAAAACTGGGTAAATATGGCAGTTTAGATTTTTTAGGAAAAAAAAATATGATTGGTAATGCAAAAATGGGACAGAATGTGAAATATAATAATAAATAATAATACGTTAATGTCATCTTATAGACCATAATCTCCAGCACTCCTATGTACTAATGAGGGACTGTAAAAGTATTAGCAGCTCTGAAATTAATAGTGAGTCAGCAGCAGGCCTGAGGACTAGAACTGAAGTGGATACCCCCTACTCAGCAACTATCAATTGAGTATTCTAACATTTATTTCCAATATTATTTTTAATATTATTTACCTCTTTTTTTGGAGACAGTGTCACTAACCCTCAGTTGCCTTGGCTGTCCTGAAATTTGCCATATAGCCAGGCTGGCCTTATTCCTAGGGTCCACCCATCTTTTATTTTCTGAGTGCAGTGAGTAAGGTGTGTGCTACTCTGCCTGACTCAACATTTAATTATTCCATAAACATTTATTCTTGAAGAAAGTATAACTCCAATTAAATTACCCCTAAATTACCTTCAACCCATATTGATTCAAATACCACAGGTCTTTTTTATTTATGTGTAGGCTTTGCTAAAGAAGAATATCCATGTTTATATTGTTTCTATGGATATGATCTTTTGTTACACGTTTTTGTGAAATGTTCAGATTTTTTTTTTGTCACTTAATACTTACTGCTCTCACATGACTTCAGAATAGAAAGCAGTTCTTGTCGTTCAGACCACTCCACACTGTAAGAGTGTAATTCTAATAATCTCATCATTCCCTGCATTACTCGAGGAAGTCCAGATTTACCTTTTGGAGAAAAATACTGTTCAGTATTTATCTAACAGAATAATTTCTGCTTCTTCATGCACTGTACTGCACCAGTGTGTCTGGAGGACAAAGGATGGCGTCAACCATCCTGCTTTCTGTGCCAGTAACTCAAATTAATTATGACCCAATCGTATCCGTCGCAGCCAATTGGTAAACTAATTGGTAATTTTAGCTGTATTTCTGTATGTAGTTATCTGAATGCCTGTAACATTGCTTTCAGAGCCACTTTTGTTCTGCTTCATCTTGCTTGACAAAATGGCCTTCATAGCTTCAGGGAGAAAGATGTGCATCAGTGACTGCGAGGCTGCTCTGGCAGCTCTTCTCGTCTGTTTGTATTCGCTCATTTGCAAACATGACTCAGGTTACAGCTGCATGCTACCATTCTGATCATTTTTGATAACATTGAGCTAAACACTCCTTAAAAAATGCTGTCTAACCATCAAATGTACTTCTCTCTGCCAACTAGTATCAGAAATATTGCTGCTATGGTCTTGTCATGTACTTTTTTTTTTTTAAGCAAAAGGGAAATCAGTTGAAAATTTCCAAAATAAATCATGCAAAATTAAATCTTTCTGTGCCCCAATGTAGGTAGTTTAAGTAGAATGAATTTAATTAGACAATTAGAGTTATATTAGTAGAATTGAAAGAAGGAAGCCAACTAACTCTTTTAATTTGTCTCTTTCCTGATTGTAGAAAACTTTTCATTACCAGTAATTTGGCACCAAGTACTTACTACCTTGGAAAGGAAATAAACAATACTTCTCTGTTCAGAAGTCTTGTAAAGTAGAATATACCTTTTATGGCTATTCAGGGTGGCACTTTATTTCATTTGTAAATAACTTGACAAATTTATTAATATTGGGTCTGATTTATGAAATGTATCTCTATGTATACTTTTAAGATATTTGCTATGTATTCTACAAGGTTAATCTAAACTAGGGAAAAAATCTTGCATTTTTTAATACTTCCTGAGCCTATTGAAAAGTCTTTATAGTAAACATACTGGTAATTTTTTAAAATTTATCATTTTTTATTAGATGTTTTCTTTATTTACAATATCTCCTTTCCCAGGTTCCCCTCCAAAAATAAAATAAAATAAAAAAACCAAAAACTAAAACAGTCCCCTGTTTCTTCCCCCCTCCCCCTGCTCACCACTCCACCCCCTGCTTCCTGGCCCTGGCATTCCCCTACACTGGGGCATAGAACCTTCACAGGGCCTAGGGCCTCTCCTCCCATTGATGACCAACTTGGCCATCCTCTGCTAAACATATGCTGCTGGAGCCATTAGTCCCACCATGTGTATACTCTTTGGTTGGTGTTTTAGTCCCTGGGAGCTCTGAGGGTACTTTTTAGTTCATATTGTTGTTTGTCCTAAGGGGCTGCAAACCCTTCAGCTTCTTGGGTCCTTTCTCTAGCGCCTTCATTGGATGGCTGTGAGTCTCTACTTCTGTATTAGTTGGGTACTGGCAGAGCCTCTCAGGAGACAGCTATCTTAGGTTCCTGTCATCCAGCACTTGTTGGGATCCACAATAGTGTCTAGATTTGATGGTTGAATGTGGGAAGGATTCCCAGGTGGAGCAGTCTCTGAATTGTCCTTCCTTTAGTCTCTGATCCATAGTTAGTCTCTACAACTCCTTCCATGGGTATTTTGTTCCCCCTTTTAAGAAGGAACGAAGTATCCACACTTTAGTCTTCCTTCTTCTTGAGTTTCTTATGGTTTGTGGTTTATACTTTAAAAAGATTTTTTAAAAAGTTTTTATGTTCATGCATGTTTGTCTGCATCTATATTGTGCAACATATGCATGTCTTGTTCTGATAAAGGGCAGAAGAGGCCTTGGGTTCCTAGAACTGGAGTTACAAATGGTTGTGAGCTGCCATGTGGGTGTTGGTAGCTGAATTCTAGTCCTCCAAAGAACAGTAATTGCTCTTAGTTGGCGAGCCTCCTCTAGAGCCTTGTGACTGGCATTTCCTATAGGGAGAATATTGTAGGGTGGTAAAATGGATACAATTTACATTCCTTTGTCTTATGCATTTAAAGAACAGCTTTGGCTGGTGAAATAGTAGTTACATATTTAGTTATACTTTATCATTTTCCTTATAGGGGAATGAGGTATAGTTAGTGACCTGTACTTTACATTCATTTCTTACACAAAGTAAAATTTGAGATTTAGATGCATAATGAACCCATTACAAAAGATTACTTTTGTGAGATGTATAGAATATATTGTCAAAATAGTGTACATGTGAGTTACCTAAAGAAGAAAACTAGGGTCTGGGGAGATGGCTGAGAGAGTAAATGTTGTATAAACCCAAGGACCTGAGTTAGCATTGTCAGCATCCATATAGAAAGTCAGACTTGGAAGCATGCGTTTGTAATCCCAGTGCTGGGAAGCAGAGATAAGAGGGTCCCTGGTTCCTGCTGGCCAGCCCATGTAGCCAGTCAGTGAGCTCCAGCCACAGTGAGAGATCCTGCATCAAAAAATAAGATGGGGTGAGCTGGGGAGATGGCTTAGTGGGTAAGAGCATGTCTTAGTTACTGTTATATTGCTGTGAAGATACAACATGACTTAGGCAACCTATAAAATAAGTCACTAGTTGGGAACTTGCTTATATTTTCAAAGGATGAATCTATCCATGACTGTCATGGTAGCAGATAGGCAGGCATGGTGCTGAAGCAGTAGCATAGAACTTTCATCAGATCTCCACAAAGAGGAGACACAGAGAGAGAGAGAAACAGAGGGGAGAGAGAGAGAGAGAGAGAGAGAGAGAGAGAGAGAGAGAGAGAGAGGAGAGGGAGGAGAGAAGAGAGAGAGAGGAGACTGGGCTTAATATGGGCTTTTGAAACTGCAAAGCCTATTCCCACCTACACTTCCCCCAAAGCCATACCAATTAGTCCTTCCCAAACAGTCCACCAATTGGAAAAAAAAAAATTCAAATATGTTAGCTGGGGGTGGGGGGGTGGGGGTGCATTCTTATTCAAAGTACCACAGAGTGCTTTCTTTTCAAGCACAAGGGCCAGAATTTGAATTCCTAGCACCTTGGCATGGCTAGGTGTAGGGGTAACTCCAGTATTGGTAGGTAAAGAGAGGCATCTCCTGAAAGGTTGCTGGTTAGTTATCCTAGTTGAAACAGTGAGATTCTAGGTTAGCAAGATACTTCATTTGTATTTATATGTATACATGTATTTGTATACCCACACATGCATGTGCACATACATACAGACAAACATTAAAGAAGAAACCTAGAGTGTAGTAATGGTAATGTGGTCAGAGAGCTAAGTTGGTTTTAAAATGCTTCCAGCCTATTCAGTGAATTTAGTATTTGTCTTTGGAAGTACAAGGGACATTTTGTGTAGTAGGAGATGCAGTAGTAAGTTTTCTTGCTTTCTTCACCTCTGTCTTCTTACCTAACCAGGAGACAGTGCTAAGCTAAAGCTGCAATTTCTTTGGATAAATCATCTTGCCTCCTGTCTCATTTGACTTTGTACCAAGCACATAAGAAATGATGGTAAAAATTTAAGCATTAACTACTTAAAAAAGAAAACTTTTTTTGAGCAAGGAGTTTCATTTTTATTTGATCGACTCTCTCCTATTTAAAAAGTTTTTAAATTGGAATACAATTACATCACTGTCTCCCTCATTTTCCTCCTTCCAGCCCCTTCTGTGACCCCCCTCTCTCTAGTTGATAGCTTACTTTTCTTTATTATTGTTACTTGTGTGTGTATGTGTGTGAGTGTGTATATAGTTACATGTGTGTTTGTGTATGGTTTCAGGGCTGACCACTCTGCATTAAGACAACCAATAAAAGGACTCAACCCCGGGGGAGAGGAAAACCTCTCCTTCTCCAACAGTCTTTTGTTGCCTGTAGCTCCTTGTCTAAGGGTGGTGGGACTACTACTATGTTAACATACCCATTGTTACTGCCATTTTGTAGTTAATGCATCCGTTTCTAGGAGAGATTGTTTGAAAGCATAATTCCTAGCATTCTGGCTCCTACAGTCTTTCTGCCTCCTCTTCTTCCGTGTTCTTTCAGCCATAAGTGCAGGAGCTATGATATAGATGTATCTCTTGAGGCTGTCCTCTCAATGATCCTTTGACCTCTGCATTGGTCCAGGTACAGTTGTTTTTTTGTTGTTTGTTTGTTTGTTTTGTTTTTGTGAGATGGTCTTCCTTTGCTGTAAAGAAAGGCTTCTTTGATGAGGCTTATATATTGACATAGTGATAAGATTCAGAACAGTGCTTCTCAATCTGTGAGTCATAATCCCTTTGGGGTTCTTATATCAAATGTCCTGCATCTCAGATATTTACATTATAACTCATAAAGTAGCAAAATTACAGTTATGATGTAGCAATGAAGCAATTTTATTGTTAGGGGTCACCACAGCATGAAGATCTGTATTAAAAGGGTTGGAGCATTAGGAAGGTCGGGAACCACTAGTTGAGAGTCTAATACTTTTAGGCTCACATCAAAACTTAGAGGACTTTTAAGAAGCATATACTTCCTGCCCTGGTAATCTATACAATATAGTCAATTATTTCTAATAATGCTGATTTTTCACTAGTAGATAAAATACTTAAAAAATGAAAAGCAAAAAAAAAAGCAGAAAAATCAAGTTTTGATACATGAAAAGGTTTAACAGGGAAAGATAATTGGGATTTATCTACAGGTAGTTCATAAGAACTGGCTGATTTCTAAGATCACTAACCATATTTTGAAGTCTTCTATTATGAAGAGCTTCATGTGGGATAAGAGGCATAACTCTCCTCAGACAGAATGTTTGCATTTATTTTCTGCACACGGTTATTTTTGAAATTCTTCTGAGATATAAACTGACAAAAGCAATTTCTACTAAACTTACTCATCTTCTATGGCCTGGTTCAGTGTTGTTTTGGATACTTTTATGTACATGCTCATGCAGAAACAACACTGGTCATGGTATATAACAACAGTGCATTGTTTTTTGCCTCTGTGCACGTGATTTATTTTTGAACCAGTAAGAAAGCCTCTGTTTCTTTGGACAAGTGTAGCTTAACTAGTTAAGTTCTCCTAGAATGTCAGCAGTTGCAAGAAGTGCTGTACATCGATGACTATGCATTTTAGACTGTTTGTTTTTGTTGCTGTTGTTATTGCATCAGATGGGCTATCTCTTCCTCAGAGTCCTACTTATTCCCCGCCCCCTTATTTACATAGTCTTTTAAAAATGAGAATTGTGATTTTTCCTGGGGTTTAGTCTTTAAGATTTCAACATTTGGGATTTTAATTCCTCAGGAATGTGATATTCAGGATTGCATCTTTCAGAAGTAGGGTCAGTGTTAAGAAGTGACATCTTAAGACTATTTATTAATTCTTCCTTATTCACAAAAATAGAACAGCTCCCCTCCTTTTTTTTTTTAACTTTTTAAATTACCATTCTGTTGTTTTCCTCATAGGCCTTTATGTATTTTACTAGATTTGTATCTATAAATATCCCATAGTTTTTGGACCTAACTGTAGATGGTATCATTTATTTATGTATACTTGTATTTGTTATGAGTACATTTAAGTTATTATTATACTTATGTTTTGCTACTTATAATGAAATGATTATTACAGATAAGCTAATTAATAGTCATCACCTTATTGTTCCTTTTGTGTGTGTTTGTAGTAATAACATCAAAATCTATTTAATTTTTAGTATATAATGCAATACTTTTAAGCTATAGTCTTCATGCTTTACAGTAGAACACACACACACACACACACACACACACACACACACACACACACATTTGTACCTTTTGTCCTATAGGCTATCCATTTCCGCTTCTTGTCCATGGTAATCTTAATTCTGTTTCTGTGTATTGTGCTAGTTTTCCCCTATACAATATACTGCCTTCTCCTTTCATATAGCTTATTTTGCTTAGCATGATGCCTTTTAGGTTATTCCATGTTGTTGTGAATTTAGTGTTTTTAGTGGTTAGAACTTGCAATGCATGCTTATGAACCTTTTACTTTCACATAATATTCTAGTTTATAGTGGTCCTTATAATAATGATAATTTTAATTCTTCCCATATATAGCTTTGTTTTAATACATAATAGCACATAGGAAGTGGCAGGAGAGATGGCTCAGTGATTAAGAGTACTGGCTGCTCTTCCAGAGGACCTGGATTCATTTCCCAAAATCTCTATGGTGGCTAATAACTATAACTCCAGTTCCAGGTATTCCAATGTTCTCTTTGGGCCTCTGTGAATACCAGTCACACCTGTGATGTACAGACATGCATGCAGGCAAAACACTCATACATCCATCATAATAAATAAAAAATAATAATCTTTTGTAAGGAATACACAAGTGTACTTAATAGAATAAAATGTTGATTTTTTTATGTTAAAAAACAACCCTGTTAACTGCTAAATCTATTAATAAGAATAAGAATTTCCTTTTGCTTTTAGTTCTTTGAGAGATTGTACTTATCTTATGTACAGATGTGCATTTGACTAATATTACTTTCTTTGTAAAGACTTGAGTTGTTTCTGTGTGCATGTGTTTTAAAATTTCTGACAGCAGGTCTATTTAAATCAAATTTTCTAGAAAAATAAAATGTGTAATTAAGGCCAATTCTCCCCCTGAAGACAGAGTCTAGCTGAATTGTAGTAACTTTTCAGAAGGCTTTAGCGTAGTGAAAGATTCTTATGAACTAAGCAGTTATAGGGAGCTTGACCCAGAAAATAGGTAACTCTGGATGGAAAAGCTCAGGAGAACATTTCAGAATAATTTATTTTTTAAAGAATATATTGTGGTCGATATTAGAAATAAAAATGTGAATAATAATAAGAATAATACATATGGGATAGAGACTGAGTTATATGTAATAGGAACTTTTTAGAATTAAAAAGGATAGGGCTGTTGAGTTGACTCAGAAGGTATTGGTACTTGCTGCCCAAGCCTGGCAACCCAAGTTTGATTTCCTGGAACTCATGTAAAGGTGGAGGTAGAAGGATGGAAGGAAAGTTCCTCAATCCAATAATAGGTATATGTGAGAAATCCAAACAAAAGTTGTATTTAATGGTGTAAAGCTGAAAGCTTTTCTCTCTAAGGAATCAGAAAGTTATGGCTCCTCTGGTCACTTGTACTCAGTGTTATACTAGAGGCACTGGTTACCAGGAGGGAGGCTGAGGTGGGGCTCAGAAGGGTACACCAAGGAACTTTCAGATTAGGATTGTATTCTTTGTCAGGTGTGATGGCTGTATGGTCCTTGGCAGTGACTTTTACGCTTGTGTGTTTGGTGTTGGTTACATGACTTTTTCTTTTTAGCAATTTACATGTATTATTTATGTACTTTTGTGTATAGAAACTACACAATAAAATTAAAATGATTGCTAGTTAATAAGACCTTGAATAAATGCTTTAATGCCATTTCTTGATATTTAAGCTCTGGATTCAAATTATGTTACATTATCTTACCAATAGAATGAAAAACAAGCAACAATTTGAAAAGAATTAGATCAGTATACTATATGTCTTCTTTATTCAATGTAAATGTAAAACTTAGTAATGTGAAAGCTCTTTGCTTTGATAATTTTTCCTAAAGCTCTTTCCCCCCCCCACAGAATTTTTTCACAAAACAGTTAATGTTTTGTTATTTAAATTAGGAGGTGTTAATGATGCTGGATTACTATGTGAGAGATTTCAAAGCATTGATTGACTGGATTCAACTTCAGGAAAAGTTAGAGAAGACAGATGCTCAAAGCAGGTAATGAACTCTGGTTATTTGTAGTAACTCTAGTTTTAGTAGCAAGCTTTGAAATTGACAGTAGATAGTGGATGTCATATCGGGCTGATTTGAAACTTGTAACAATCTCATATTTGTCATTTGGTTCAGTAACAAATATTTATTATTAATGCCCTTGCCAGTGCAAGTCATATTATTTAGTACAGAAATTAAATTGCTACATATGACAGATGGATTTTGTTATCTAATAGTATAACAAAATGGAACTTATACATAATGCTGTATATGGATGATAAGGTTTTTGAAGGGTAGAAAATTGGCCTTGGAGACAAAGACAACAGATCAAACAATTACATAAGTATAGGAAATCCTTAAAGTAAACATAGTCCCCGGGAAGGTACATTTTCTCATCACAGTAGGCAATGAGGAAATTGATTGTTTTTTAGTTTCTCTAGATATATTTACTTGCTACTAGAGTGCTACATCAAGATTTCATTTGTTATAACTTTAGTAATATATAAAACCTAGTTATGTGCTAATTATTATACTATAGAAAACTATTTAATATTTTCTTCATATCACTTCAGGTTATTGTATTTCATATCATAGACTAAAGGTACTTTAAGCACATGAGAATACTTGAGACTCATTCATTCTTTGAGTCAAATTAAAAAAAAATGTACATTCTAACTACACAAATTCCTTAAAATTTACTGGTGACAAAATAGGAAGTGCAAGGCGAGAAATGTGTATTAAACTCTTATCATTATTGTTTATAAGCTGTTCAAAATTATTGTGATACTGTTTATTCTAGCATTCAGCAGCTTTCTTAGCTTCCTACAGTAAATTACCAGTTGAATAGGACAGAATATGAGTTATGTTCAAAGTCCCAATATTTTGTGTGTGTGTGTGTGTGTGTGTGTGTGTGTGTCTGTGTATATGTGTTGTTTTGCTGCATGCAAGTATTTGTGCATGTGCATTTCTATGTGTATATATAGAGGCTAGAAGTTGGTATTGGGTATCTTATTTTATCACTTTCTACCATATTTTTTGAGAAAGGTCTTTCATTGAACCTGGAGCTAATCAGGCTTAGATAGAGTGGCTTGCCAGAAAGCACCAGGGATCTGCCTGACTGTTCCTTCTTGTGTTGGATTATAGATGCACACCACTGTACCTGGCTTTTACAGGGATACTGGGGATCCAGATTCAGGTCTTCATGCTTGCGTGACAGTCACTTTACCTACCGAGTCATTTTCTCAGCACTCAGTGCACCTCTTGGTTTTTTTCCGGCCGAATTTCTCCATGTAGCAGCCCTTGTCCTGGAACTTGCTTTGTAGACTGGGCTGGCCTCAAATTAGATCTGCCTGTTTTTGTCTTTCCAGTGCTGAGATTAAAGGTGTGCACCACCATGCCAAGTATACACTTTGGCATTTACGTTAACTCGTTCCATCATGTCTTCTCTTTGCCTCATGAAGCAGCTTCAACATATGGAAAACAAGCTTAAATTTCCTGTTGATAGCATTAGTCTTTATTAGCATATTCTTCAAGTCATGCTTGACTTGGGGTTTAAAGATTAGGATTGAATATATATATATATATATATATATATATATATATATACACACACACACACACACACACACATACACACATACATACATATCTGTATGTGTTAAAATACTGATAAGCATTTATATAGCTATATTTTAAATAAAGACTTTGAGATAAACTTAAAAACTACCAAAGAATATTTTTGACTCACTGGATTTAACAAGAATAAGCTTATATGGAAATTTAAAATGTAAAACATTCTTATAACAGCACTAATAATGCATCTATAGCCATATGTTGTGATAATCATGATAATAGCAGAAATATACTTTCTTAAATAATTTGGAAAATGACACAAATTCTAATAGAAACAGTGAGTCAAGCATACCAATATGTAAACTTCCTAAGAAAAATTTCAAATGGCATGTTATTCTTACTAGTTATACTAATAAAATTACACAATTAAAAACAGAAAACAAAGACTGTGTAACCATTTTGCTGATTGTTTTTTTTTAAGTAAAAGATACCAAATGTTGACAAAATTGAATGGAAAATGAACTCTTTCCTCTGGTGGGGCTATAACTTCTTTTAGAAAGGTGATTTGGTTATAACTTATTCAAATCTTTGACCTTTTTTTTTTGTTTTTTTGAGACAGGGTTTCTCTATATAGCCCTGGCTGTCCTGGACTCACTCTGTAGACCAGGCTGGCCTCGAACTCAGAAATCCGCCTACCTCGCCTCCCAAGTGCTGGGCTTAAAGGCGTACACCACCACGCCCAGCAAATTTTTGGATTTTTGAATACTATTTTATCTGAATTTTGTTGTTTTCTATCAGTAATCAGATTAATATGGTTTTGTTTTTGTGGCTGGAATGATAGGCTATGAATACAGATGTTGCTTAAAAATATTTCCATAGGATATATATCCTGTCAGCTGATTGTGGGGCAGAGAATAAAGAGGAAGAGAAAGTCATTTAATCTATGTAGCTTCTCCAGAAAAGAGCAATGGTGTCTTTGTGTTTCTACTCTGGTGATTAAGAGGTAGAGAAGGAAATTTCATGCATTATGTGCTCTTCTTTTAACCCTCACTATTTCCTTTGTTTTGATTTTTTTCAATAAACCTAGTTATCTGGAAAATCAGACAGATTAACTTGAATTAGTAGTATTTTTTTATTTACTTTTCTGAGCATATGGAGAAGCTTGTAGATTGAAACAGGTTTATCTCAGTTGGGTATGGTGAGGCATAGTTTTAATTTCAGTACTTAAGAAGTAGAGGCAGGAGGATCTCTTGAGTTCCAGGCCAGCCTGATCTACGCCAGCCAGACCTGCATAATATACCCTGTTACAAACAAGCAGTGCGTCTTATGTCTTCTGTAACCTCATGATCTTTTTGAGGGAAGTAGTAGCTGTTGTTTCTTTGTGTGGAAAATTCTGTACCATAAACCATCAAAGATTGCTTGCTTGTTAGTGTGGTACTTTTCTGGTAAGCAAGATTGCATGCAGCAGGTAGGATTTGACCATATTTTTATTCATTAAAATATTAGTTACCAAAAGCAAATATTAGTTTATTTCTCCTTTTTCTGTTAAAGTCATCTACTATATGTTCTAAATTGTCAGACCAACCTCACTGGCGTGGGAAGTAAAGAAGATGTCTCCAGGACGTCATGTGATTCAAAGCCCATCAACAGATAGAATGAATGTAACATCAACTGCAAGAAGAAGCTTAAACTTTGGGTGAGAAGAAAATGCTCATAATATTATAAAACCAGTACTTCAAGAGAGAAATAAATATTCATAGGTATCAACTTTATGTATGAAAAACCATCTATCATTTCCAGGAAGTTCTTACCAATTTCTGCTCAGAACTCAACACATACATGCACAAACACAAACACAATGGAACAGTTGACTGGCTGTGTTCTAAATGGAACATCTGTAACAATGTCCTCCACTGTCAAGGCTTAGGAACTACCACAGAGAGAGGGCAGAGAAGACTATTGGGAGGAGTGCTATAAAATTCTTCCCTTCAGGACATGACAGGGCTGCTGCACTCATGAGTGCAGAGCTGTTGTGCTTGCCTACACAGACCTGAAGATCAAGACAGCCAAATGCCAGCATGGGATTCTTTTTAATTTACATTTTTCTCAATTATTATTTTATGTTATTTATTTAAAAACACAAACACAATGGAACAG
>JADRCD010096233.1:0-10025 GCA_019843815.1 Montemys delectorum | reverse complement strand
TGGCCAGAGTGGGAGAGACGTGGGAGATTGAGAGTCACAAAATGGATAATTAGAGGCGTGGATGGATGAATACTGGAGGACTGGACAGGAGAAGAGGTGAAGGATGGAGAGAGAAAGACAAACAGACTCTGGCCTTGCCGTTTATAAGCCTGGTGAGTCACCCCATTACTCTCTGACTTGGTTTCATCATCTTTAAACAGAATGAGCTCTCAGCAAGTCAAAGTGAAGATTAGTATAGGAAACCTGCAACAAGAAAAATGTGAACTAGGAAAATGATGATGATGCTAGGAAAATGAATCAGTTCTTTTCTGTTTCTATGAGAAGACACCATGACCACAGGCAACTTATAGCAAAAAAAGACTTTATATTGGTTTATGCCTCCAGAGGGGGACAACATAATGGGAGAAGCAGCATAGCCACAGGAGGCTGAAGGGAGAAGGTGAGAGATCACATCTCATCTGCAAATACAAACAGAGAGAACAGGAAGCTGGGAAAAGATCTTATCTCTCAAAACCCGCCCCGTGAGGTACTTCCTCCCACAAGTCTCCACCTCAAACAGCGCCACCTGCTGGGAACCAAGTGTTAATACCTGAGCGCGTGGGGGATATTCCCATTCAACCCACCACAGGGACCATCGGAGAGTTCGGAGAGCCAGTTTTAAAGAGCACAAGTTCATGCTGTATCATATGAAGTGTCAGAATAAGACACCACCACTGGTCTGAGTCCTTACTGGTGGAATGATGGAGGGGAAAATATTAAATTGTATTTCAAGAGTTTTACTGTGAACCAGCCAGTCTTCTCCGCTGCTAGGATGCTGGGGCAGCGTGACTGGAGAGCTGGGGGTCAGTTCTACAGTTTAAGGCTAGGAGTGAAGTTGTGTGATTGACAGCGATAGGGGCAGTGTGGTCACAAGTGGGTAAGGCACGATGAAGAGGTAAGCAGGTCAGTGGGTCGACAGGCCTGATGATACCTGGAACATCTGCATTAGAGGAGTAAGGTGGAGGGAGAGATAGCCTGGGATGGATGGAAAATGGGATACACAGAACTGAGCTTCCAACTGGTCTGGAGTTTGGGGGCAAGTCAAAAATCACAAACAGAGCAGACCTAACTTGGAAATTGATCGTGCTGGCGGGGGCAAATGAGAGCACAGCCTAGTAGCTTTCAAAATTACTGGCTTAGCCAGGAGGCAGAGAGTGTGGGAAAACTCTGCTAATTAAGGTTGAAGTCTACCATTGACCAGAGAGCCTTCTGGAGCTCAGCGCAATATGGAGGACTCCCTTCATTGGCAGGGATCCTCCTTCTCTGACCTTGTCTGGGGAATTCAAAAACCCTCAGGTCTCTACCTGTGGAATGTCACATACCCTAAGCTCAACTTCCTTTCTCCTGAGAAGAACGCAGTTAGCTAGCTAGGGATTCCTGAAGTGCTTCCCCATGCTAATGAGACATTCCGGTACCCTCAGCCTTCAGCCAGTGACATATGCCCTGGATGGTCCTATGCCCAGTCTCCAAAATTATATAAGCCTTGCCAGGCAGTGGTGGTGCACACCTTTAATCCTAGCACTTGAGAGGCAGAGGCAGGTGAATTTCTGAGTTCGAGGCCAGCCTGGTCTACAGAGTGAGTTCCAGGACAGCCAGGGCTACACAGAGAAACCCTGTCTCGAAAAAAAAATTTATATAAGCCTTGAATCACCCCAAGTAAAGTTGATCTGTCTCCCTGCATCTGGTGGCAGTGTCGTCTTTTACCATATGTACACACAGGGCTTCTGAAATACACCCCACCTGTGGACCAATATGGCTGACAATCCCCAAGGGCAGAGAGAGTCACAGAAAGAAAGGGGTAGCAATGGCACGGAGAAGAATGAAGATCTAATCTTATATTCTAGCTTCATTCTGTTGCTATGTTTTTGTTTGTTTGTTTGTTTTTCTCTGTGTAGCCCTGGCTGTCCTGGAACTCACTCTGTAGACCAGGCTGGCCTTGAACTCAGAAATCTGCCTGCCTCTGCCTCCCAAGTGCTGGGATTAAAGGCGTGTGCCACCACCGCCCGGCTTGTTGCTATGTCTAATACTATGGCCAAAGCAACTTAGGAGAGGTAAGGTCTTTTTGCATTTTGCAGGTTACCATCAATTATTGAGGAAAGTCAGGAACTCGAGCAAGATCTTAGAGTAGAAGCACTGGAGGGACACTGCTTGCTGGCTCCTTCCAGGCTCGTGCTTACCCAGTTTTCTTATACAGCCTACAACCACATGCCTAGAAACGGTATCACCCCAGTGGACTCTTCTAGGAGACTCCATCCCTTATCAAGTTGATACACAAAAACCTCACGTTCAATTCCTTGTCCTCCAAATTCTTGTGTGACTATCACAATTTAAAATACAGTCAAGCCAGGAGGTGGTGGCGCACGCCTTTAATCCCAGCACTTGGGAGGCAGAGGCAGGGGGATTTCTGAGTTCGAGGCCAGCCTGGTCTACGGAGTGAGTTCCAGGACAGCCAGGGCTACACAGAGAAACCCGGTCTCGAAGGAAAACCCATGTACTGCCTTTTTTCATCGGGATCTGCCATGGGGAGCCACAGAAACGGCCTTTGCCTAGAGCTGCTGTCTAATCTCCAGTAGAAGGCCTCTCTGTGCTCCCAGCCATGATCGCCACCGAGCCCAAGCCAAATCTGCTGCCATCAAGCCAAGGAAAATCACAGTGGGACCAACCAGGAGCTCCCCTCCCCGCCTCCCTGCCCCAGGCTTGATCCAGCCTTCAGGGTCCCACAGCTCTTCCTTGGCTCCCAGCAGCACCTGGATGTCCTAGAGCCTGAGAAGCAGATGGCCCCGGCCTCTTGGTAGGCCCAGGGACCTCCAAGCCAGCTCTGGCTGTCCCGTGCTTAGACCGTGCTACCCACCCCAACGGTGTGGGGTGAGGGTAGTCAAACGTCCCATACTCTACCTTGACAAGAGGCCATGCCCTGTGGCAGAGTAGACGTGGTACCCACAACCTACCCCCTCTCCAAAAATAAAAATAAGTAAAACATTCTAATACAGTACAATTCAGAGATATGCCAACTTGATATTTATATGCTAAGGGGTTATAGAAGAAAAAACATTAAAAGCACTCAATTTCTATAAGAACATGAAAGCTGCACGTATCCTGCCTTAGTTCGAGTCTTTATTGCTGAGATGAGATGCTATGACCAAAAGCAACTTGGGGAGGAAAAAGTTTATTTCCACTCTCATATACCAGCTCATCAGCTAAGGCAGGAATTGAAACAGGACAGGAACTTGGAGGCAGGAGCGGATACAGAGGCCATGGACAAGCGCTGCTCGCTGGCGTGCTCTTCATGGCTTGTTCAACCTTCCTTCTTATAGACTCCAGGACCACCAGCCTGTGGGTGGCACTGCCCACAGTGGGCTGGGCCCTCCCCCATCAATCACTAATAGAGAAAATGCCTACGAGCTTGATTTACAAAGGCAGTTTCTTGGTGGAAGTTCCCTCCTCTCAGACCACTATAGCTTTCTCAAATTGATATAAAACCAGGGATCATATATAGTAAATTACTGTACTTTGTAACACACAAATTGATGGAATTGGAAAATATCCCATTGGGTAAGGTAACGTGGGCACAGAAAGACAGATGCCACATGCTTTCTCTCTCTTGTGGACCTTTGATCTGAATTTCCAGGTTTCTGTGCTCAAAATGGACTGAGAGTCAGCAGAGGCCGGGAAGCCAGGAAGGAACCACGAGGAGGGAAAAAGCTTAGGGGGAGCAGAAAGGTATGTGTGATATGAGAGAAGGGGGTATGAGGTAGGAAAAGTATTAAGTGGGATGGAGCAGGGACGGGGGAAAGATAGGGTATGAGGAATGGTTAACCAAAGCTAAGAATATATGAAAAAATGTGGAAACTAACTGAAAAATAGCATCTCTAAAAAAAAAAAAAAAATTAAAGCCAGGCGTGGTGGCGCACGCCTTTAACCCCAGCACTTGGGAGGCAGAGGCAGGGGGATTTCTGAGTTCGAGGCCAGCCTGGTCTATGGAGTGAGTTCCAGGACAGCCAGGGCTACACAGAGAAACCCTGTCTCGGAAAAACCCCCCCAAAAAATTTAAAAGCTTAAAATAAAAACTAAAAACACTTGTGTAGGGATATTCTCTTGGTACTGTGCCCGAGATGCCTTCCTGTGTATTTTGTTAGTGAGGTCCCAAAGCGCCCCACCCCCAACTGTACAGGCTATGGCCATTTGCTTGCTTGTCCATCAGAACTAGATGGTAAACACCACTTTGCTGAAAGCACCACACATTTTGGTTGCAGGACAAAGGCTTCCAGCTGGAACTTGAAACTTCCTCCCTGCTGGCTAGCTTCATGGTATCAATGTGCTGTGTAACCTGCTGGGGAAGAAAAGTCATCCACTGTTCCACCCAGCTGTGGGTCCTACTGTTACAGTCACAACTGACCGGGCATGACTGTTTGGGGGCAACTAACTACTTTCCAATTAGATCTAAGGTTTGTTCCACAGTAAGGAAATCCTTCCCCCTCCTGTAAACCTTGTTGAAAGCCCATGTCTGAGGAGATGAGAGGCTCTGGAAGAGATGGGGTGGGGTGTACTGATTGCGCTAAATAGACATCTAAAACTGCCTTCTAAGTTTTTGTGTTTATACCCATAAAAGAAGGCTTCTCAGGCGGGCAGTGGTGGCGCACGCCTTTAATCCCAGCGCTTGGGAGGCAGAGGCAGGCGGATTTCTGAGTTTGAGGCCAGCCTGGTCTACAGAGTGAGTTCCAGGACAGTCAGGGCTACACAGAGAAACCTTGTCTCAAAAATAAATAAATAAATAAATAAACAAATAAATAAATAAAAAACAATGCTAGGGTGATTTGTCACCTGGCAATCATCCAGCCCTTCCCTGGCACTTGGCTGCCTTAAATGAATGACTACCATCCAAGAGCTGGTCTGCCGTCATGGCAGCCTGGCAGCTCTTGAATGCTACAGAGACACCTCCAAGAAGCTATGCTGCATGGACAACTATTTAATGCAACCTCTAGGGGGCACTGTTCTAGCCCTGACTATTCCCAACAGTTTAATATGGATTTTTTGCCATCAGAAGCCTCTGCAAACCTTGGCGGCCATTTTACCTAGGCCAGAGGGGAAACACTTCTCCTGATAACCCAACCAAGAGTCCGTGGTTAGTGCAAATGGTCCTCCACTTGCATGGAAGGCTAAATGATCTGACAATTGAGACGCTTCTTCTGGAGTCGCGGTCGCTCCTGTGCTGCCCCCTGGTGGTGCAACATTAACACTGGGCCTTCTGCAACTCTCCTGGCCTGGCTGATTTGATCTTTTATTAGGATGGTCTGAACCCACGACCTGAAGAGGAGGGACAGATGGCTGAAGCAATTGCAAACCAGCAGTGGCAAGGAAACTGGCAGCGAGGCAGTGGCCTTGGGGCTGCTGCGGCAACATTTGAGTGACTGAAGATTTCCATTAAGAAGCCAGGGGCAGGGAGCAGAGGTAGTGAGATGCCTGTTCTTTGCTGCAAGGGAGGGAGCTTTTTGAGCGAAAAAGGAAGAAAAAAATAGAAAGGCAAGGTGTAGCCTTTAGACCAGAAGAAATCCCCAGTTCCAAGTCAGCCCGGTCCCCATTGCAAAATCCTGTCACAAAATACAAACATCAACAACAACAAACAAATATAAGGCTGAGCGGGGCAGCCGTGGCGCACCGTGCACGCCTTTAGTCCCAGCACTTGGGAGGCAGAGGCAGGTAGATTTCTGAGTTCCAGGCCAGCCTGGTCTACAGAGTGAGTTCCAGGGCAGCCAGGGATATACAGAGAAACCCTGTCTCGAAACCCCCCCCCCAAAAAAAAAAGCATTCATACAAATAAAATAAAACTGGGCTAGTGAGATGGCTCAGCGGGTAACGGCACTGACTGCTCTTCCTAAGGTCCTGAGTTCAAATCCCCGCAACCACATGGTGGCTCACAACCATCCGTGATGAGATCTGATGCCCCCTTCTGGTGTGTATGAAGACAGCTACAGTGTATTACTGGAGCGGGGCCCGGAGCCAACAGAGGTCTTGAGTTCAATTCCCAACAGCCACATGATGGCTCACGGCCTTCTGTACAGCTACAGTGTACTCACACACATAAAAAATAAATAAATAAATCTTAGAAAGAAAGAAAGAAAGAAAGGAAGAAAGGAAGAAAGGAAGAAAGAAAGAAAGAAAGAAAAGAGAGAGAAAGGAAGGAAGGAAGGAAGGAAGGAAGGAAGGATGGAAGGAAGAAAAGGCTGTGCTGGAGAGATAGCTCAGCTGCGAAGAGAAGATACTGCTCTAGCTGAAGACCCAGGTTCTGGTCCCTTTGGCGGCGCACAATCGCCTGTAACTCTAGTTCCAGGGGATGTGACGCCCTCTCCTGACTTCCACTGCATATGCGCGGTGCACAGACAGACGAGAATGCAAGCAAAACGCTTCTAAGAATAAAACAAAAAAATTTAAGTCTTTGAAAAATACATTTAAAAAAAAAAACTTGGTTTGAGTATAACCCCTGATTCCTGAAGTGCTAGCACAAGTGAGAGGAAGAGTCGCAGCGCATTTGTGATTAAAAAAAAAAAAAAAAAAAAAAAAATTGCCACTCTGGGGAAAAAAAATGTAAGGAGCGAAGAGACAAGACAGAGCCGGAAAAAGATCTAGAATTCCCACCTAAAGAGCGGATTCAGACTTCCGGAAGAGGGGAAGCGCGTCGAAGGGGCGTGGCTACGCGCTTCCGTCACGCGCCGTGCGTCCCCGCGCGCAGGCGCTCCTTTCCACGTGCGAAAGCCTGAGACTCGTGGAGTCCGGGACGCCGCAGGTTGCCTGAGTCGCGCGACCAGAACGCAGGGATGAAGCCAGGTAGGGGCCACGGTGCGCGCAGGACTCGGAGGCTCTAGACGCGGCGGGCGGGGACCGCGGCTGCTCCGGGCCCGGGGGATGTGGCCGGGAGCTCGGCTCACCGGTCGGCCTACAGGCTTGCCGCTTCCGACGGGCCGGTGCGGCCCTCCAGACCCTGACCCAGGGCTGGGGTTTGGATCTCCGAGCGTTGGGTCGCAGATGGAAAGGCCCCCTGTCCACACCCCGAGCCTTGCCTGTTGCCGCCGTCACCCACTGTCACTCCCCGTTACCGATAACTTGGTCCCCAACCCAGCTTCCCCCGGGGTGAATGAGGACCTCCGACTCCGTGGCGTGCGGCGCTCGCGTGCACGGGCTGGCGCTCGCCGCGCTTCCGGGAGGGGCGGGGCCCGAGGCGTGTAAGAGCAGACGATCTGGGGACCCGGGAGTCCCTGCTCTGGAGTGAGAGACTTTACTAGCCCGGTTTGAGCAGGGTAGGTGACTGGAAGTGACAAGGCGTGGTTTGGTTTGGTTTTTGAGCGCGTCTTGCCACGTGACTCTGGCTAGCCGGGATCCACCAGCCTCTATCTCCGGAGTATTGGGACTGAAGGCGTGCGCCACCACGCCTGGCCTGACAAATGTATTCATCTATTTCCCGCGGTTTTTTTTTTTTTTTTTTTTTTTTAATGAGCCCACTGAATGGTGGATGATGGCGAGAGTTCTGGCTTTGACAATAGAAAGTTCTCGTTTCTGTCTTGAATTCTTATTGGATACGTGATTTTTCTTGGTGGTATGTTACTCTGGGCTGTAACAGCACTCCTTGTCAATCCTAGCACTCGGGACTCGGAGGCAGACAAGTTAAACGTTAAACACGAGCTTTTCACCGTTGCCAAAGGATCAGTTTTCACTACTGCAGGTTTTTGTCTGGTGTGTGCACTCATGTTCCTGTGGACAGATGAGAGTAGATAGTGACCCATCTCTCCCTCCCAGACATGTTGAATATCTGGGGCTCTGTTCTGAAAGTCTGGTGAACTAGGGTGAAGGGATTGTATGTTCTACTGGCATCCTGTTAGCTGTGCTTTCCCCCCAACCTTTCTCTACCACGTGATGGAATGAGAATTGTAGAGCCGTCGAAGACGGTGACAGTTGTGGCTTGAGTACAGAAGCAGCTTTGGGGACGTTTCTCAACAAGGTCCTTTATTTTTATGTTTGTGTATTGGAATGGCATCTTGTTGTAATAGCCTAGGCTAGCCTCAGACTCCGCTTCCCAAGTGGCAGGGTTGCAGGCATGTGGTGCCTCACCCTGCTGGAGGTGCTAGTTTGGAGGTGGGAAAACTTCTAGAGCAGACTCTGAACCAGCAGACTGTGTGTGGTCATAAGAGTCTTGTAGAGTAGTGAATCCTTTTGGTTCATTTTCCTAAAAATCTCAGAACCAGAAATGGATCGTGATACACCTTGAGTATCATGTGACTGAGTTGACCCTGCTATCCACTGGTCCCCATGAGGATACCAACAACTTACCAGATCTCTGTTCTGTCAGGCCCAGGTCGAGTCTCATAGCCCTGGCTAGTGGCTCCTCTCCTAAGTACTCTTGGTGTATTCAGTTACTTGACTTTTCTGTCATTCTCATATGCCTTTGCTACTTTAAGGGTCTTGAGTAACAGTGGCATGGCCATCCTCCCCTGTGAGCTACTGGACACCATTCTCTTCTGAATGAAAACAAGTGGTTTCTCTGTGAGGCCAAATCCAGGGCCTTGAGTCAGCAGGGCTGTGGCCGTGGCTCAGTTGGTAAAGTGCTTGCCTAGCATGCAGGAAACCATAGCTTTATCCCTGGGCACACAGGGATAGGCATGGTGGCAAACATCCATTTTTCTGCACTCGAGGTAGAAGAAGATCAGAAATTCAGATTGATCCTCCATTGTATAGTGTGGCTGGACAGCCTGTCTCAAAGTCATCGTCAGACATTTGCTGTTTGATTTGTTGGTGTCAGCATTGGATTGTGCTAGGATGCTGTAACCAGAATAATTACAAAGCCTTGTGCATTTGGAACTTGTGAGTGCCAGTGAGAGTGACAGTTAAATGTAATGTGACAAGAAAACAGGGCACGGGCAGGGTGTGCTGAGTCTGTACCACTTAGCCAAGTGAAACAGGCGAAGGGGTGCCATGCCCATTGGCAGGAGCTGTAGAGAGGGAGCAGCTCCTGTGAAATCTCAAAGCCAGCTCTTTGTAGATAGGGGACAGTCTTGGGTTGATGAGTCTCAGTTTAGGCTTTACCTTAGAGTCCTGCAGGGAACTCAAAAAGAAAAAAAATGCCGGTCTTGGGGATTCACGGTAAAGAAAGGAATTCTGATTTTATTGTGGATGTTGAGGTGGGGAGGGTAGAAACGGGACTTGGGGGTGTCTGAGAGTTTTAAAGATGAAACTGTTAATTTAAAAACAACAATTTAGAGCCAGGCAGTGGTGGCAGCCTTTAATCCCAGCACTTGGAAGGCAGAGGCAGGTGAATTTCTGAGTTCAAGACCAGCCAGGCTACACAGAGAAACCTGTCTCAAAAAAAAAACAAAAAACAACTTAGTTAGATACATACAATTCTTGGAATACAGAAAAGGTTTAATTTGAACTCCTTCTGGATCTTTTAAATAAGCTACACACTCTTTTCTGTGAAGTGTTTGAAACCAATAAAAACTATAATTTGGGTTTAAAAAAAAAAACCTAGTTAGAAATAGATACCAAGTTGCACAGGTTTTTGTTTGCTTTTGAATTCTGAGGAGTTGAACTCAGAGCCTGGGTATTAGAGCTACAGTGCCCAGCCCCGAAAGGACAAAGAACAAACAAAAAGTAAAAGGACAAAGTTAGTTTGTTTGTTTGTTTGTTTGTTTCACATACCATTAGGAGTACTATTGAGGCGGCACACTCCTTTAATCTCAGCACTTGGAGGAGAGACAGGTGTATCCTTAGGTTTGAAGCCAACCTGATATACACATAGGGAGCTCCAGATTAGTCGGGATACATAGTGAGACCTTGACTCAAAAACAGCTAAAGGAGGCTGAAGATTAACAGCACTGGCTGTCAATTCCCAGCATGCTACGTAGCAGCTCACAACTGTATCTCCTGTTCCAGAGGATCTGACACCCACATACAGATAAATGTGCAGGCAAAACATGAATGTTCATAAAGTTTTTTTTTTT
>JADRCD010096229.1:0-12075 GCA_019843815.1 Montemys delectorum | reverse complement strand
CAGGCCCCATTGCTCTCCTGGGTGTGACTCAGGATCCAGTGCAGGCCCCATTGCTCTCCTGGGTGTGACTCAGACAGGATCCAGTGTAGACCCCATTGCTCTCCTGGGTGTGACTCAGGATCCAGTACAGGCCCCATTGCTCTCCTGGGTGTGACTCAGGATCCAGTGCAGGCCCCATTGCTCTCCTGGGTGTGACTCAGGATCCAGTGCAGCTTCTAAAGAGAAGAGTTTTTCCAGTGTCTGTCTGTTTGTTCTGTTTCCGTAATTTTTTAGAAGGGCTAATTTTTGGACAATTTTCATTTAGTGCTGTAAATTAAAAGGACACAATACAGTGGAAGATTACAATCAAGGCCTGACAGTCACACCAACCCCAAGATTAGAGTCCTGAGGTACTGATATTTCATCACAAAGCCCCCATTAACATCAACATATGTTTCAACTTATGGACCTCTTGGATTATTAAATGCAAGTAGATTTGCTAAGACATCCAGACATTCCAGAATTAACTTTAGACACAGATCCTATATTTAGTTGGGGGCCTGGGGTGGGCAGGAAGCACAGCTTTCAACAGGTATTCAAACACTGTATGTGATGAGGTATTACAGCCACACTTGACGCAATTGAACCGCTCTTACCTAAATACACTTAAAGTTCCAGTACATTCTAAAATAAAACTAATTTGAAGCTTTTGCCCCAAACAGCAATTTGATCCAGAATACCAAGTGTAATTTCCTTTTCAGTGCCTCCAAAAAGTACTGGATTTAGACATGTAAGTAATATACAGAGCTTTAGACCTTGAGAGTCATAAAGCGTTGTCCCTAGTAGGCACAGGGTTGTTCTTTTTAAAGTGGGAGGTTTTTCTCTCTGGGTCTCACTACATGGTTCTTTCTCCATCATCTCCGTGGTTCAGTGTCAAGACGCAGGGTGTACGTACTGACCCTCCTCACTGCACAGCCTCACTAGGTTACAGCGTGAGGCCAGTCCTGGAGTTCTACCACTGACAAGTCAGGCAAGGTGGCCGCATACCGTGCAGATTCTGGCGCAGAGGAAAGCAAAGAGGGTTGCTCCCCAGGTCGGAGTCAGAGAAGGGACCAGGAGAACTGGGACCTGACGTTCAGAATGAACCAGTTAAGAGAAGAGCCATTTAACCACACTACCCAGATAGCTAGAGCAGGGTCAGAAGCCAGCAGGGTAGCCGAATCAGTGAACAGAGAGGAGTGAGTTGGAAAAGAAGCTGAGATGTCACTTGGGCCAGAACTTGAGTGGGGCAAAAGAAGATATGGACCTGTATAGAAACAGTTCTTTGGGGTGAATTCAAACTGGCTTGTCAGTATACTCCAGGAGAGAGAGGAGAGGCTAGGAGGAGAAGGAGAAAGGATGAGAGGAGAGGAAGAGGCTACCATGAGGGGAGCTGGACCATGAGGACGTGGCCAGGTGAAACAGCAAATATCTGGGGACACCACTGGGGAGGTAGGCAGGCCAGCAGTTAGAAGAGTAGATTAGGGGCGACTCCCCAGCAATCGTCAAAGACACATAAAATAATCGTCGTCTGAGTCTCTCTTACTCGTAAGCTAGTCAGGGCTAAGCATACACAGATTATACTACAGGGCTAAGCCATTTGCAGTTTTGAAAGGTTCTTCCTTTGATGGCCGGGATAGGTTGGATAATCCACAGTTGAATAATCTGTTTTCCATTGCTGTAACAAAGTCCCTGAGGCAAGACGGCAGCTGCATCTTACTTGGATTCCAGCAAGATGTGGCTAGTGAGTTCAGGATGGTGGAGGAGGTGAAGTGTAACATTGAATCTGCTGCAACTGTTGCCCCTCTTGGCAGGGAAGTAGGCCCAGGATCAGACTCCATGCCTTAGAATATAATGAAATACCCATTTCTGGTACAATGTGTATTTTTGTTTTTTAAAAAAAAAAGATTGTATGATTGAGGAACTGCAATACATTTGACAAAGGCGAGGAAGCTGACTACGGGATTAGCTTTGCGCTGAATATAAATCATTCTATTTCAGATGCATCATATCTGAGGTGATGACAAGGCAGGGCTCTGGAATTCTGTCACAGACTGCTGAAGATTATGGAATAGGGCTTGGAAGATAGACAAGGGGCTGGAACAGGAGGAAAAGTTTTAGGGCTCACCTACAAATAACTGGCTCACTACAAACGAAGGTCAAAGTAGCAAGGGTTGAGACTTAGGTCAGGGCAGAGATAGAGGCCAGAAGTAGGAAGTAAAACATTATCTCTGACCTCCAAGAACTTGACATCTTGCCGGAAATACTAACTATGCACACTGTAAAAGACTGAGGAATGATAGGAGACTCTAAAAATGATGCTCAGGGGTAATCTCACCATGAGTCATTTCAGAGTGGCCCCAGATTCTTCCAAAAGCAATCTAGGCTATGACAATCGCTTTTGGTTGCCTAATGGAACTATGTAGTAAGACCGGCTTGCTCCAAGCACACTACCTAAGTTGTAGGACACAGAGAAATTAAGCTGGAACTGGCCTGAAAATGTTCTCCCTGTTGGCTAGTTTTTGTGCTTCTAGAAGGTGCTATTTAAGTTGTTGGGGGGGAAGAAAAAATCATCAATGGTTTTTCCCAATGGTGAGCTCTGCACATTACAATACTGTCCTTCCAGGCAAAGAGGTATAGCCACTGGTGAAATAGTAGTACAAATGTTACGATAGTAACCAACTGCTTTGGGATTGAATTTGAGACCTACCCCATAGGAGGGAATGCAGGTTTGGTTTTGTAAACTTGGTCAAAAAGCCCATGACTGGAGAGGTTATAGGCTCTAGAGAATTAAAGTACTACTACTATTGTTTTGCTAAATGGATATATTGCCAAAGCTGCCTTCTAAATATGTATGTTCATATGCATAAATTAGTTCCGTCTTCACCCTTGGCAAACAGGCTTCTCTTTCCAGTGATCAGCAGTTAATATAAAGACCAGTAATTGACCAAAGCAAATAAATTCTATTGAGTGGTCATCCCTAAAGGAGACATTGATTTCAAGCCCCCACCAGCACCAGCAAGGCTCAGGGAACATCTCAAAGAAGAGATAGAAAGAATAGAAAAGCTCAAGGTTTTGGGGAGTGGAGGCACTGGGAAATTGTGGATCTCTGTGAGTTTTAGCCCAACTTTATCTACACAGTGAGCTTCAGATCAACCAAGAATGTATCTTGAGACCCTGTCTCAAAAATAAACAAAACAAAGCCAAACAAACAAACAAACAAACAAACAAAACCCAGTTGTTTGGGGATTAGGGATAAAGTCGTCTTGGCTCCAAACTAGCCTAGTGCATATATGTATGAATACTGCTGGCTGTTCACTGCCCACACGATTTGTGATGTCTTTTGAGATTAGTGACCATGGAAAATGCCCCCTGACCCCAAGTTCATGCCCTATGATATCAGCTCCCTCCACAACCTAAGCTTCCTCTGCAGTTCTCAGTGCCTGGACACCAATCCTGTTCAGCAGCAGGGACTGTAGGGCTCACTTCTGAGAGTGTTCTTGCCCCCATTTAGGTTATTCCCCAGAAATGGCTAAAGAGAAAACAATTTTCTCTTTCCTTCATAGTAGAAAGGTTGCTTTTGTAAAATGTGTCATTTCAACATCCTTCAAAAGGACATTGGTGCTGGAAACACATGGTCTCAGCAAACTGCAGACAAATGGCAATTAGTGGCTCGGAAGAGAATGCATTAGAAGAGTTAAATGCCTGACTACCAGACCACTTGATCCATTTCTGGAGTGGGTGATGTCCTTAGTCTCTTTGGTTCTTGGTTCTATTTCTTGTTGTTATTGTTTTTTTTTTTTTCCTGTTATATTTCAGAATGCCTGCTTGATAATAGGGGAAAGGGGGAGAAAGAGGAGGGATAGAAGTGGGAGATGAGGAAAAGGAGAAGTAAGGAGGAGGAAACACAGGAGAAGATAAGGAGGAAAAGGGAGATGGGGGAAGAAAACATAAGAAGAGGAAGAAGAAGAGTAGGGGAGAAGGAAGAGGAATAAGAGGAGGAAAAGAAGGCGAGGGAAGGGGAAGAGGAGATGGGGAGACAAGAAAGAAGGGAAAGAGGAGGAAGATAAAGAGGAAGATGAAAAAGAGGGAGAAGAGGAAGGAGAAGAGGAGGAAAGGAAGAAGGGAAGAAGAGAAGGAAGAGGAGGAAGAAGAGGAGGATGGACATTAAGTTTTCTCCTCTGAGTGCCATGCATATGCCCATTATTTCTGTGGCATTACTGTTTGCTATAGTTGGTTTTAGAGTCTGAAATGATTTCTGTCTGATCAGCTTCAGTGTTCCTGCTTCTGGCAGAGGGACAGGAGGTAGAGAAGGATGTGTGCCCACCAGCCCCAGCATGTTCCGGTCATCCTCTGATTACCTGTGTCATGGTCTGGCTCCTGGTTGCTTTTGCTGTGAGATGACAAATACCTGAGATGACCAAGTCTTGACGAGGGAAGACTTTAAGACCAGTGGTTCTCAACTTTCCTAATGTTGAGATCCTTCTCATACAGTTCCTCATGTTGTGGTGTCCCCCAACCATAAAGTTACTTTGTTGCCACCTCATAACTAATTTTGCTACTGCTATGAGTCATAATGTAGATATCTAATATGCAAGACATCTGATATGTGAGCCCTGTGAAAAGGTTATTGGGTCCCAAAGGGGTGGCGACCTACAGGTTGAAAACTGTTGTTTTAGAAGATCCAGTCCCTGGTTTCCTGTGGCAGCATAGTAGTTCATGGAGGGGATATAAGATAAACAAGTCTACTTCTACTAGGCTCCACCTCCTAAAGATCCTACCACCTCCCAGTAGAGCCATTAGTTGGCAGCCGGCACTTCCCTCCTTAGGGGGACATCGAAGATCCATGCTACAAGGGTTGAAGACATGGCTCAGTAGTAGAGTAATTGTCTGTCCTTCATGAGGCTCTGGGTTGGATATCCTGCCCCCATGGCCTTCCCCTCAAGTCTTAAGACTCCATACCGTTGAGTCCGAGCTTGGAGGCTAGCTCTTTCTCACTTCCATAGCCCTCTGTGCTCTGTGATGTAGTGACCATCCCACCTAGTGGCTGGGTGTAGCGAGATTTTCCCTGTCCAATCACTTTAAATATTAATACAACAAGAAGCCTGTGATTGGACAGAAAAAAAAAGGAGGTGGAGGGAAGAGCTGTAGAGACAGAGACAGGTAGAGAAGGAAGCAAAATGGAGGACGAACAGGATGATTCAGATTCTGCACGGTTTTAAATAGCCACAGGTAGATATAATTCAATATAGGGAGAGAATAATTGGGGTCACTTGTCTAATCTAAGTGGGCAGCTTGTACCATTATCAATTGGCCCTGAATTTATTGTGTGGGCATCTTGTGTATTGAGAATTTATTGATATATAAATCTGACTGATTAATTATAAGCTTCCAGAGTTTTTTCATTTTATTGGGTTACTGGGAATTGTGATAGCTAACTGCCGAGGTGGGTGGTCATTGCATTGGGGGTGCATGGCAACGACCCGCCAAGAGAACTCTGGAGCTCTGGGCCAGAGAATCTACTGAGATGAGAACACTCCACTGGAGCCATGTCCCTTCCCCTTCCGTCCCCCCACCCCCGGGCCAAGAGTAGTGCAGGGGCTTGAAACGGCTGGACATGCCAGTCTTGGAGCTGTGTGCCTGCTCAAGCTGCCATCTTGCTGTGGATAAGTTGCTTCCGTTTGGTCTGCCTCAGTTTCCTTCTGAATATAGCAGGTTGCTATGAGAAGCAAGCCTCCAAAGGGAGGATTTCAGAAAAAATGCGTAACTTGCCACACACGAAGCAACTATTTAATATGGAGAGAAGCTAAAAGCCCACCAGATCTACACGAGTAGCAAATCTCATGTACAGGTGTTGGAAGTGCAAAGAGCTGGATTTAATTCTTTCAAATTGATTTCCTATTCCCTACAAGTGAGGGCAATGTCTTCCACACACATCGGCCTTGGTTTTTGAACATTAATTTTATCCTCAGACTACTTCCCTCCAAATACGATGACCCGTGGTCTAAAAAGTGGCCTTATAGCCAGGGACTCCCAAGACTGAGTTTCTGGGTGTTTGTATCCCAGACAAGTGACCTTACCAACACTCTCTAAGGAGACACATGTTCACATGCCAGTCACAGTAGATCTTTAACAGAATGTCTTTGGAGAAACGTGGGCAATGAAGTGGGGCTGTGTGGCACTCGTGTGAAATCTCTGGCTCCTTAAGGTTTCTCTATGGATGGAAGGTTCTTGTTTGTGTCCTGCTGGAGGCCACCCCTTTCCAACACTGAACATTGCTTACATTTCAAAAATGGGGGGGGGGGACCTCGGACAGGCAGAGCCTACAGTGTGATAAATGCAATGTATCAATCAAAGTCAAGGGACACAACCTTGCCCATATTTACGATAAGAAGTGGGGAACAGGGTCTGATTACAGCAAGAACGAGGCTGAGGGTAGACTCTGTCTGGGCAGGGAGCCAGGCCATCTACTAGATGGTCTCCAGTTCATCCCGCAGCTGACCAGAGCCCAGATTGCATTTCAGCGCCGTAAGCAGTGGCTTCCCTATGTCCTCTCCGTTAACCCTGGAGCAGAGCGAGCATGTGGCACTCGTGTGGTTTACACGTGAGGAGTGCTTCAGGACATATTTCCTTACAACCCATGCAGTTATTGATCCAGGCAAAAGTGCTGATTTTCAAGGATTAAGAGCCACATGGGGGGCTCATGGGGATGCAGAGTTGGCATAAATAACCCAACTAAAAGCATCTTATGTTCTGAAGGTCGATACTCAGAGAAAACCCTCGGTGGTGAGTTTCTTTCACGACTAAAGTCAGTAAAGCTGCAAGAAAGTCCACAGGTTCAACACTAATATCCCATATTTCACAGAACTTCAGAGCTCTTCTGTTTTGCCCATTTTTACTTTATTTATTTTTACATTTTTTGTGGATGAGAAGAGGGAGAAATGCAGTAACTGCCCTGGGTGTTGTGGAGTGGGGGCCCCCAAAGGCTCATACGCCAAGGACTTTGCTACCAGCCTGCGCTGCTGTCTTGATGTAGTGGAGTTTTTAGGGGGTGGGATCTGGTGAAAGGAAGTTAGGTCCTTGGGAAGTACGCCCTCGAAGGGGTTATCCTGACTTGTGATTTAAATGTGAAATGTCCCCTCAAGCTCATGTTTCTGAATAACTTGGCCCAGGGATAGTGTACCTCTTGGGGAAATCGTAACACTGCTAAGAGGTTAAACTTTGTTGGAAGAGCTAGGTCACAGAATGTTGCATTTCCTGCTCACTCTCTGCTTCCTGACTGTGAATACAGTGTCACTGACTTCCTGTGGGCCTTCCGCCAATGTCCTGCCCTGATGGAATGAATGATTGAACCAGGATAAGCCCTTTCCTCTGCTGCTTTTGTCTGAGTACTGTGTCACAGAAAAAAGGAAAAGAAACTAATGTAGGAACCCTGCCCCATCCTCTCTTGCTTTTTTGCTAGTGAACCTTCTTTTCTCATGTGCTGTTTGTCTCCGGTAATTTGTAATCATCAGTTTTTCGGTTTTGACAAATATCTGAGAAGTTAAAGGAAGATTTATCTGGACGCACAGCTTCCCAGACCTAGGTCCATCATGACAGAGAGACTCACATCATGGTGCTCAGGAAGCAGAAGGACCGCGCCAAGGACTCTCCTCTTTTCTTCTTGTTTCCATTAGGACCCCAACTTAAGTGAGGACGTTGCCCGCGCTCAGGGTGGGGCCTTTCTCCTAGCTACTGTTCTCTGGTGCTGTTGTCGCACCTTGCTCTTCACATCTCCTAGCTGCTTTTCAATGCAGTCAGGGTGACATTGACGATTATCTGTCGCAGTCACAGTCATGGAGAGCTAAGGCAGGCGAGAGAATCCACCCAATACACTTGCTACTCCAGACTCTTCCGACACCCAAAAATGAACATGTTTTATGGCGTGAACATCGGAACAGTTGGGGTATTTTAAGTTCTGTTTATGGGTTAGTTTGCATTAGCATCCACATCAACCAACACTTTCACACATTTTACTAATTCATATTCTACTATGTCTGAGTACCATCATGTGTTTGCTAAAATGACAAAATACCCTCTAACATACATTTTCCTCAGACTTCCCGCACTGCCCTGTCACTACTCCACCGGGGAAGAAGCCTTGACATTTCATTTCCTTATCGAAGTCGCTGCTACAAATCTCTTTATAGTAGCTGCCTCCAGCTAAATGCCAGATTGCTCCTCAAGAACGATGAGGAAAGCTAATTCCCGCTCTTGCCTTTCACCTGTCTCTCTCTGTTAGGCGTTCAGCCCAGGCAATTTTATTACTGGTTAGAAAGAAAGAAAGAGAGAGAGAGAGAGAGAGAGAGAGAGAGAGAGAGAGAGAGAGAGAAAGACAGAAAGAAAGAAAGAAGTCAGCCTGTTCCTTTTGGTTTTCCCACTCACCTGCATTCTATCACCCCTCATGGTAAATGTCACATCTGAAGCCAAACTCAGGGTCATTTCCTTCATTAGCTCCTATGATTCCCAGAACCCACCAGAAGGTGGAAAGGGAGAACTGACTATATATGTGTCCTCTGACCTCCTCTGAGCACTGTGATGTACATGTCCAAACTTCACACACACACACACACACACACACACACTCATGAGCACGCAAACATGCACACATACACACTCGCCCACATGCCCACACACATGCATATGCCTACACACACCAAACGTAAAACAAAATGTTTTACCTGAACAAGCAAAGAGAAGGGAGCTCTTGGAAGCCAGGGGACACAGAGGATACTTAATGGCCTACAGACAATTCCACTGCACTCCTTCCAGGAACCTAGCAATAGCTTAAATCATCCCCTGCTGCCAGGTGCTAGCCAGGTGGTGGCTTATAAGAGGACTGCTCACTGCCCCAGCCCTCTCTCCTTTTTCCCTCTCTACCCTCTTCTCTCGCTTCTCTCTACCCCCTACTTCTCTCTCTCACTCTCTTTCTCTGTTCCCTTGTGTTCCTGGCCGGCCTTTCTTCCTCCCATCCTTTCTTCCTCTCTTCCTCTCTTTCTGTCCTTCCCTCCCCTCTTCTCTTCTCTCGGAGCTCTGTTCCCTGCTTCTTCAGGTCCTTGCTCCCTTCACCCCCACAAGCCTTCCTTATACTGGGTTTGCCACATGGTGTGATTTTTTTCCAGGGGGACACCTTAGCACCTAGGTACCTTCTTACTCCCACTGCACGATGCCACATTATATTTCGTAACAATACTTGCGTGTGGTAAAACAAGAAAGCAATGAAGAGCCCAGCCATGCCAGCAATTCAACTAACGGGTCCCAAACTTCTGTGATCTTAGAACTAAAAGGACGACCCTCAAAACATCCACGATCCATTCAGAGGCTGCTGAGCACCCTGGATGGTGTCTTAGGATGAGTCTCCAGGGGCTTACAAAGTATTCCTAAAACTAAAATAAAGCTGTAAGTTTATTCATGATTTCCAGAGGGAAGTAGCCAAGACTTCAGGAGGAACGTTTCATTTTCAAACTCTGTGTCACTTGGCATTTTAAAAAGAGGTGAGCAGTATCATTTGACATATATGAAAGTACAGAAGGCTGAAGTAGCTGGCTTTGTCCTCCACAGTCACAAGCTTTGCTGGGACCAAGGCCGACACTTCAAGAATCTTTATATCTCGTTCCAATCTTAGTCACTGCCTTCTGTGCTGAGGACGAAAACTCAGCCCAAATGGTTCTTTTATTGTTGTTTGTTTTTAGACAGGATCTCACCACGTAGCTCTGGTTGGCCTGGAGCTTGCAATGAAGATTAGGCTGGCTCTGATGTCACAGAGATCCACGCGAGCCTCTGCTTCTGGAATACTGGAACTAGAAACATGCACCAACACACCCAGCCCCAGACGCCTTTTGATGCTGACTGGCTATTGAAGTTTCTCTCTTTCCTTTTTTTTTTTTTCAGGGAGTGGGGGAAATTGGGGGGGGGGGGGGGGGGGTGTCTCAAACTTCTAGTAGATTCTAAATAAGGAACTAAAGCCCATCAGGGCTTAACTGTAGAAACAAACAGATGGGAGAGAATTGCAATTATGGTTTTTTAAAAATAATTTTAAAAATCAATGTTTTTTTTTCTCTTGGAATGCAAAGTGAGTTAATCTTAGAAATGGCAGGATATTGTTCAGTTGTATTCAAAAGACGGAAAACAGTGGTAGAGATGGCTCAGTGGTTAAGAGCACTTGCTGCTCTTACAGAGGGCCAGAGTCCAGTTCCCTGGCACCAGCAAGCTGCTGATAGCCGTCTGTAACTCAGTCGTTAGGGATCTGGTCCTGTGTTTTCACCTCCATAGGTTGCTGGTAGCCACGTTCACATGTACACATAGACACATAAATAATTCTAAATGAACTTTTAAAAGACAAAAACATACTCCTTCCTCGGAGTTCCAAAGGCAAAGGAATCATCAGAATTGTGGGATAGGTGATAGAGTGCAGGTGTGTGGATAACAGACATCCCCAGGTGCAGGCTTACTATTCCGCTGGCCTCCGATGGATCCAGGAACGTGTGAATTCTTAAACAGTTACTCCAAGGGGCTCTGCGTAGGGAGCCCACCATCCCCTTTTGCAGAACTTTCTCCCAGAGATCCCTGGAAGGAAACGTTATTAGCAAGTCAGAAGGATGCTCCCCAGTGGAAGAGAATGGTGGTTAATCTTGGTGGTGCACTGGCTTGGATAGAGAGCTACCTGAGGAGTTAATAAGGCACACTCCAGGGTGTGAGGGGTTTCCAGAGAGGACTGAGGGGAAATGAGGTAATTGATGGAGAAAAAGACCTGCTTGGAGTGTGAGTCATACCTGTGAACCATCTGCAGCCCCTGTGGGGAAGGAGAGAAGGTTGCGAAAGGACGAATCCAGGCAATGTGTACCACCTCCATGTTTCTCCCCAGCCAGCACATCCACCGCTGCCATGAGCAGCACCTTTCAGTGTGGACATCCTCAGCGACTGTCACTGGCCCGCCTCATTCTGAGGGTTACAGCTTCTAAGGAAGAGCAACCATAGGTCTCTCTGGCCCTCAGCATTCAGGCATCTGGATCAGCTGGCCACTGTGTTATTGACAACCTAACAAAATTTTTTTTTTAATTTTTAAATTTTTTTTTTACAATTGACCAGCATCTACATTTACATGTATCTATTACTTATTTTGAGAAACAATAACCCTCACTTCATAATAAACAGATAAGTAATAATAAACAAAATAAGTAGTGAAATCCAGTCAGTTTATTTTATGGCCTTGTGAAGCCAGGTGTCAGCCTAGAATCACGGGTACACATGGAGTGCAGACAACCGCTATAAAACCTGAACATGTGACCTGTCCTCTGTTTTTAATAATCAGGAGAGTACAATCTTACTTGATACTTAGGTATTATCTTTCCCTCTATAACTTGTTTGTCTTTTTCTTAGGGGAAAAAAAGGAGTTTTACGTTGGACATTTTATACTGTTTATTTAAAAACCTTATCAGATGTGTGACCTTGAAGACAAGCCCATTGTTAGTAATTTTCTACTCTTAACTTCTCATTTGGAGCAGTGGTAGCTTAACAGATTTAGGGGATGAAAAAAGCTAGACTATTAGGCATTGTCAGGGGTCTAGTGTTTTCTGTTTGTCTCTGGGTTTAAGCTGGCTAAAGGGACCTTTGGACAAACAGTGATACTTTATTTCTTACAACTGTTGACTTGATTCCTCTGAGGATACAAGGACACAGCAGAACATCAGAAGTGACTGGGCTCTTCATCGTTTGGCAGTTAGGTGTGAACTGATTACCAATTAATGGGAAAGAAATACAGTGTGTCTGGAATGACAAATGACAGTAGCTCTTGTATTTTCTTAGCTGTCTTGCAAGCAGTTTCCCATTTTTTCATTACAAAGTACCAATTTCACTATTTTCTTCCCTTTGATTGATTAATCATTAATATTATTTGTTATTGTCTTATTAATCATTATTCACAATGACAGCCATTGTTTTATTTATTAATCACTATTGTGTTGATTTATTAATTATTAATTATTTGCACCATAGATAGAATGGTACAATAGTCCATAG